>JADRCD010181905.1:20140-45609 GCA_019843815.1 Montemys delectorum
TCCTCCTCCTCCTCCTCCTCCTCCTCCTCCTCCTCCTCCTCCTCCTCTTCTTCCTCCTCCTCCTCCTACACCTCCTCCTCCTCCTCCTCCTGCACCTCCTCTACCTCCTCCTCCTCCTCTTTGTTCTGTTATGTAGCCTAGGCTGGCCTGAGTGTTCTATGTCAACCAGGCCAACCTCAACCACCATGCTCAACCCCAGCCTGTTTTCATATATACCCAGGAACACTTGCCCAAGGCTGGCATAACCCAGAATATTACTGTGTAACATTCAATCACTTATTAGGAGAGTGTACCAGGGTTGCCCACAGATTTATCTGAGTTAGGGCATTTTCTCAACTAGGCTTCTCTCTGTACAAATGATTCTAGCTTGTGTCAAGCCTACATAAAAAAATAGGCAGTGCGGTTTTCACTGAACCATCCTTTTACATTTAGAGAGGGTTTTTTTTTCTTTCCTTGTTTTGAGACAAGGCTTCGTGCAGCCCAGGTAGCATTTGACTCAGTGTAGAGCCAAGAGCGACTTGAGTGGCTCATTCTTTTCACCCCAGGGGATGGGATTACAAGAGCATACCATCACGCCTGTTTCTTTGGCAATGCTGGTGATCGAAACCTGGGCTTTCTGCATGCCAGGCGAGAACTCCACCAGCAGAATTCCATGCTCAACCTCAAATTTAACATTCAGATTTACTACCCAATTAGTGCTCATGTTTAAGTGTTACCTAACACATGGACATAAGTATAAATGCTATAAGCTAAAATATGCTTACAATCACTTACCTGTCTGCTTATAAACTGCTAACTCGCTCACTGTTTCCACAAACTGCCAAAACTTTTCATTACTTTCTTCCGCCATAAATTCACTGTTGAAAAAAATCCACAAATAGATGAAAACAAAAGTTAGATACTATAAACTACACTATAGAACAATATTTTATGACAAACCTCCAAAAATAATATTAAATTACTGATATCCATTTACTATGTGAACACAATATGAAAATTGAAATTTTCAACTGAAGTAATTATGTATAATTATGCCAAAAGATTGCACTATGTATTATTTTTGGCTTTTCGTTATTATTAATAACTACTTAGAAATGTGTAATTTGTTTTTCTTTCAACATGAAATATCATTAAGGTAAGAAAAAATGAGAACATTAAAGGTAAATAGTAAATATAGAGATCATTTATTGTTTATTAACAAAATTGGTTCTATAAATACTATATAAAAGTCTATTTATTAGACTTTTATTATACTTTTTTATTATCTATTATTTAGCCTATTGCTAAAGATACGAAAGACCAGGAGACATGAAAAAAATCAAACTGCAGACCATTTGGGGAGAAAACTCATCAGTAGTCTTAACCCCGACTGTGTCTGCACACTACAATGATGACCATCTGGAAAAGGGTGTCCATTGTTTCCAGAGTGGAATGAAGGTGTGGGAGTAACCAACTACCTTCTGATTGAACTTCAGGTCCACTAGACAGGAGGAAACTCATGGCTGGTACTATAAACCTTGGGGGATATAGGTCCTAGGAGAGAAGCCATTATTATTTTGCTAAATGGACATAATATGAAGCTGCCTTCTAAAAACTTTTTACACCCACAGGTTAATGTAGCTCTCAGATCCTCATCAGAGAAGCTTTGTGCAGTGGAGGGAAATTAATACAATGACTTAAAGCGGCCAAAGTGTACAGAGGACGTGTCTATGGAGTGTTCATCCCTCCAGAGACAACACCACACCAGTTCCCTGAAAGCTCAGGGAACAGTGTAATGCAGAGGATGGGAAGACTGGAAGAGCCAGAGGCAGGGGAGCTCTGCTGTGAAATTGTCTTCTGGACACCAGGGCACTGAACTCAAAGCTCTCAGTAACTGTGGTTGCCTGCGTAAGATTACATAAGATCAAGCTGGCCCAACATTCCAGTAAGGAAAGGTTTGGGGCTCATAAGGCTCCAACCCATGCTGACAAGCTATTAGCAGTTAACTGATAGCTTCTAGAGGACAGAGAATCAGCTTTATTTAGGAGTATGGCTCCTGGTAGGTTGTTCAAGCTCAGGCAATGGGGGAACATCCATGTATATAGTGGTAGCACTAATTATACTCCGTGGGTTATGAAGTGGAAATATCTGGTTTCCCTGGAGACTCCATCATGTCATGTGATACTTTTTTCCCTGCAAACTGTCTTAGGAGAGGATGTTTCAGCGAGAACAGATGTGGTGCTTTTCTGGAACTTGCCTGGTGAAAGGGCATGTGATATTCTGCTGGAGTGGAAGCTTGAGAGGTGTGTGATGTTTAGAAAGGCAGTGGGTGATCCTTCCCTAAGGATGCTCTTGCATCACTTCACCTTGCTTTCTTCCTGATGATAACTTGCCATGACTTCATAGAGCGAAACACACCAGCGAACTTCTAGCAGTGTTCTGACTGCTTCTTGCCATATCCACAGATCTACTGAGCCTCGAGGTCTCCTCTGGGTCCAGCCACTGCTACTGATTCATGTTTGGTTTTTGCCAAGTAGAGTGCTATTGATGATTTGTGTTTGGTGTTTGCTAGTGGGGTAGATTGCTGACAGCAAAGATTGGAATTGTCCCAAAGAACTATTTCTAAACATATCCACAACACCATTTCCCACTAACCTTTCTTTCCCCCTACCTCTGGTGGCAGATGGGCTAAAAGGGAGGTTGAAGTGTTAAAAAACCATAATTAAAGTAGGCTTTGAAAAATCTAAGTCTACAGGGTTACTTTTTTTTTTTTTTTAAATGAGAGGATACGAGTAGCGGTGGGCGTGGCAGGAGGATTTGGGGTAACAGTGGGTAGATATGGACAATATTCATTGGATAGATATATGAAATTATCAAAGAATAAAAATATTATTACATAAAAAATAAAAACCAAGTAGTTCTGAAGCCAAAAGAATAATTTTATTAATTGCTTATTTACATGGACAATATTACTTAAAATAAATCCCTAAACCACCAACCAAAGAGTACACATGGTGGGACTCATGGTTCCAGCAGCATATGTATAGCAGAGGATAGCCTAGTTGGTCATCAAGGGCAGGAGAGGCCCTTGGTCCTATGAAGGTTCTATGCCCCAGTGTAGGGGAATGTCAGGGCCAGGAATTGGGGGAGGGTGAGGTGGTGAGCAGGGGGAAAGGAAAGGGAACAGGGTTTTTTTTTTTTTTTTTCTCTTTTTTTTCTTTTTTTGGAGGGGAAACTGGGAAAGGAGATATTATGTGACATGTAAATAAAGAAAATATCTAATAAAAACAAACAAACAAATCCCTAATATAAAACTGAACAGGAAATTGTTAAATTGTACAACGTCTTCCAGCTTAAAGCCGAAATAACTTTCCACTTTTAAAGTATTTCTGAGGAAATAAAAGTCAAAGCCAATTGAGACCATATAGATAGAATGAAGTATTACTTAGTCCAGTGTAGAAGGGAGTGAGAACATCTTTAAAATGTCCATCTTAATGATGACTTAAAAACAAAATGTAAAAGATTTAAAAGTAGAGACAATGCTAAGTAGGATATAACAAAAAGTTTGGCATGTTACAGAACTTTAAATAAGGTGTAAGTTTAATCTTCATCTGGCCAAATAGTAACACACAGCTTGAATATCCCTGGGGATATAAGCAGTTCACACTTTTCTAGTTTTAGAATCTTAGCATATGCAGAATGCTTGTTTTGGGGAAGAGACCAAACCCTAAACATGTAATTCATTTGTTT
Source organism: Montemys delectorum (assembly GCA_019843815.1). Classification (NCBI taxonomy): domain Eukaryota; kingdom Metazoa; phylum Chordata; class Mammalia; order Rodentia; family Muridae; genus Montemys; species Montemys delectorum. The sequence goes on from JADRCD010181905.1 coordinate 23,870, forward strand.
TACATACACATAACTTGTAGATAATTTTACACAATATTTTTAGTACACTTGTCTTTTGCTACTGTCCCATGAGATCAGGTATAGAACTTTCCACTTTGGAGTTATGTTCACACTAACAATTTTTGGACTTTAGACTACTTAGGAATCAGATGTGGGATATTCATCCTGCACTGTGTAGCTATAGGTAAAGGTATGATCCATTAATAAGACAGTGAGTGTTTAGTTACACGTATCTCTCCCACCACCACCCTGCTCCAGATGGCTTTGTGAGTATTCTGGAACTGCTGTCTTACACACTTGCACTTGAGTGGCTGAATACATCCAGGAGTCACCTCCCTATAGTGAGCAAATGGCACTGACCTTCCTGACCTTGGCCATCTATCCAGATCACATTGATAAATAGTTTTCTAATTTTCATATCTTTTCCAATATAAACAGTCTGAGAAAGTTTCCAAATAACAGTGTGGCCTCCTTTCCCCATGGCTCATTTCTCTCTTCACTCTGCAGCTTATGTAGCAAAGAGCTACAAGGTGGCATCTCGGATACTTCTTGAAAATCTCCTTAGGCAAGTGTGACAACTGTCCTAGTTTGTTGTTCACAAGTGGCTGAACTGAAGTTAGCCAGTACATATGGTCGATATATAAGAAGATGCACCTTTTCTCTTGCGTCCAACAATACATCCCTTTTGAACCCTTCCCATAACTACTTTCAATACCCATGTTTTTACCAATATTGTATTCAAGACTATTCCTTCTCCAGAAAACAACAGCTAGTTCTAGCACACTCACAGTCCTCACCAGACTCACCATTATCTTAGTCGTCTCCTCAAGGTGATACAGGCCTTTTCTACAGTTCTCAAAATTCTTCTAGCCCAAACTCACAGCAACTTCTCACAGTTTTAGGTTCTTGTTGTATTGAGATCCTATTTTCAATACCAAAATCTACACAAATTTGCCAGTGCTATTGTAACAAATTGCCAAAACTGCGGTAGCTTCAAAAATAAAGACTTATTCTCTTATGACTCTAGATTTCCCAAGTCCAAAACCGACGAGTGGACAGCACTTTGGTGCTTCTGAAGACTCTAGAACAAACTGTTCTCTGACTCCAGCCTTGCATGACCTTCTCCTTAAGTATTTCTATGTGTCATGACACTGGACTTGGGGCCCACTAAGATAAAATGCCTCAGGATTCTTAATTAGGTTTGCAAAATCATGGTCATTGACAGATTTGGGCATGGTGGACATATCTTTATGGGAGTTGCCATTCAACCTACCACAAAGTAATGAGGGTGTCAAATTTGGCTCAGACTAGGTTGTCAAAAGCTTTAAGGAACGTTCTATAGAAGTGATAATCTGGGATTCATGAAACTAAAACACCAACACACCAACAATGTTTTAACAATCGTTAAAAACAACAACAACAACCAACCAACCAAACAAACAAAAAAACCCAGGACCCAGTGTAGACAAGAGGAAGCAGACACATCTGAGCTAGAATCTTTTAGTCAATAAACACTGAGTACCATCAAATAAAAGCAATGTAATGTAGTGGTGAGTCTCTCCTTTACACTTCAGAACCATGAGATGCTGTCTTGTAAATACATTAAAAAAACAGTTATAAAACTGCTTATGCTCAACATTAAAGAACTAAAATTGAGACAAAGTTTCCCTTTTGTAACTTCAGACTAGCCACAAACTCATGTAATCCCCAGAGATTACAAGGGTGTGCCAGCATGAGAAGTGGAATTGCTATTTCTGTTTGCCGGATTAGGAAAGAGAAAAAATCCAGTACCCATGTCTGCTTTCTACAAGGTAAAACTACACAGAAATAATAACAAATCCCGTTGGATGAGATATTTGGGAAGGAAGGTGTAACTGTTAATTGTGGATATGAGACAAAACTGTGCTCCAAAGCGCTATCTGCTGACTAGAACCTTGCAGAAGCGCTTGCACTAAATGCCACATTCCGCCTGCCCTCTGTGTCAACAAGACGCACAGGAACGAATGAACTCGGGACACTGAAGTCTTAAAACTCGTAGGCGCGTGGGGGAGATGGGGCGAGTGAGAGACAGAGTTGTGCCGTGACCGTCGAGAGCAGTGATGCTCCGGGTGTTGGGGCGCGCGGAGGGAGGAGAAGACACCGGATCAGAGAGCCTCCAGGTCTGAGGGGATGGAGCGTGCGGCTCCCGATGCCTGCCGAGGGGGCGCGGGCTCGCTCCGCTCCGGACGACTGCAGGTCTGAGGGGGATGCTGGGGTCGGGCGGGAGAGCGCCCCGGAGTGGCGTCAGGGACCCGGCGGACGCCGGATCTGAGCGGCCGCGGGGCTGTGGGCAGACCCCGGGACGCGAGGACGGAGGGGGTGTCTCGGGGATGCTGCCGGGTGGGTCGGTCCCTCCGCCCGCCGCCACTCCCCGGCCGCCACTCCGCCGCGCTCGCCCGGCCTGGGCACCCACCTGGCCTCCAGCAGCAGCGGGGTCTCGGGCCACTTGGCAGCCAAGTGGGCGGTCACCGCCTTGGACGCGGCCGCCGTGCTGGCGCCGAGCAGGGCGAGCCACAGCGCGGCGGAGCGCAGGAGCAGCCGCAGCCGCAGCCCCTCCGCGGCTCTGGCCCGCGCCATGGCACGCCACGCCGAGGGAAGCGCGAGACGCCACGCCACGGTCTGCTCCTCTCCGTGCTCCGCCGCCCACTTCCGGTGGGGGGAGCTGCAGACCGTTACTCCGCCGGTCGTGGGCGTGCGCATGCGTGCCCAGCGAGGTCCAGAGGCGCAGTGCGGGGAGCCCCGGGTGGACGTCCGGCCCTTGCGACCGCAGGGCCGCCTGGAGGATGCTCGTAGGGTCCGCCGCCGGGTCTCGGGGAGCCCGGTCTTCCATGCCGGGTCTCGGGGAGCCCAGCCTTCCTTACCAAGCCATCACTAGCTGGAGCTGCCCCAGCCCGGCCGCTCAGCAACCCTGGATGAGGGCCAGCTCTCCGGTTAGAGTCACCTGGGGGGAGCAGGAGCGAGAGAAGGCCTCAGGAACGACTGAAAAAGGCGCAGGCGACCGACTCCCGTGTGCACGGGTGGGAGAGCTGTGATTTACCAATCTTCGCAGCAGGCTTTGCCTGCTCCCAGGCTGGTTCTGAGGGCTGGACCTCGCTCCACCCCAATCTCCCAGCCCCGCCAAGGATTCAGCGGTTGCCTGCAGCTCCCAGAAGTGGCCTTCCACACTTCTGGAGCCGGATGCAGAAGTGTGTGCCTGGCTCTCAGCCCCTTGAAGGCCCAGGTGGTGCCTGTGCCCTGACAAGACTGAGAGGTGCTGCTTCAAAAGATTACTGCTGAATAGAAAAAGAAGAAAAAAAAACATGGTAAATGATAGGAGTGAAATGTAAGAGAAACATAGGGAAAAATAGTACAGGAGGAGCACAGAGCCCTCGCTTCCCATTTGTGTACACCTCTGCTCCGTGGGTACACCCCATCTCTTCCAACACACACACACACACACACACACACACACACACGAGAGAGAGAGAGAGAGAGAGAGAGAGAGAGAGAGAGAGAGAGAGAGAAAGAGAGTGAGAGAGAGAGCGAGAGAGGAAGAGAGGCAGAGAAAACACTCTACGCTCACGCTCACATATTTAGTTTTCTTTAGAAGATGTTGTTCTAAGAAATGCCAAAGTGGAGCCTTCACTATCGACTTCTCTCCCGGCGACTCTGGTCAGCTGTCACATCGCTAGATTTTTCACTCTAGGACCTAAACGCAGAGCTTATTTCCCTCCTGTAGATGATACTTTTCTCTGAGAACTCATGCCTCACTTGTTTCTGGAACAATTCATGCTGAGGATCAGTATGGAAAAGGCCTCGGTAGGTTCTTGGTAGTCCTTGGTAGGTAGACGGGGAGCTAAAGGCAGTGAACTTGCTTTCCAGTCATGGAGTCTGAGGAAAAGAATGTTGTGAATCGTTAACACGTTTTGTTTTTGTTCTTCATTTTTGGCTGAGATGTGGGATAGAATGAAATGAGATGTTGACAGAGCCAGCCTTAAATGACAGCATGTCTCATACAATGCCAATCTTTACTCAAAAAGTGGCTTGCTGCATAGGTCACATGCAATATATTATTAAAGAACATAATAAACTCCCATTAGATAATAAGTTAATAAGATAGTAACTAAAGTTAAATACTAACCTGTTGAATTTAGAGAAGTGGACATGCTACATTCTTTTGGAGAAAATGAAATTCACTTAATATTGACCATTCATTCACACAATTAAACATTTTATCTCTTAAGTATTTTCCTAGCAACTGAAATTACTTTAGAACATTTTCTCACAGAGACCATCTCTCCAGGGTGGTTTCTTTGCCTGAAGATAAGAGGACACGAGTGGGTGACCTTCACATTTTTTCTCTATGTAACTGTCTGGTGCAGGTAGAAAACCCAACTGTAAGACCCCAACAAAGCACTCTTAAGTCAGTGAAATGGCCAAGGACTCTGAAATCAGTAAAGTATAGAATTTGATCAGTAAGTTCTAAGAATAACTCCCTGGTTGGCCACAAACTGTACACAGTTCAGAGATGTAATCATTTCTTACCATTTCCTTATTTTAGGAAGACAAAAATCCAATGTTAGTCACTTCAGAGTACTATGAATGTAAAATTCATGATAGTAGTTTTCATTATATGTGGAAGCGTGATTAATGAGTTCTTTATGATAAGAACCGTGTTTCAAGGAACAAATCATCTGGACTTCTTAAGGTTCAGACTGGGCTACATTCACTTAGTAATTATAATGGTGCTGTGTGAGAATAAAGTTAGATAATAAGAATCTTAATTTTCTGAGCTGAAATGAAGTCTTAAAGTTTAAATGAAGTTTATCACCCCCTTTTGTTTTTAGACACCCTTTGTCATAAAGTAGAGCCTATTCTCATGTTTTAATTGAAATATTTCAAATATGCAAGAGCATCCTGCCCTTTATTCTCGTTGAGAAGTATTCATAAACCTAAGGAATTTGTCACATCTCCTTCCTAGGCAAGATTATGTCAAAATTATAAGCAAATGAATAATGGTTGAGAGTGTTTAAATCTAAGGATCAGCAAATCCAATTTTATAACTCCCCATGTTTCATTTAAGATAAGTTACAAATGTCCGACTCCATTTTATTTGTTTATTTTAGAAGTCCCAGGATTGAAGCAGAGTTCTGTGTATACTAAGCTGGCATTTTATAACTGAGTTACCCAACCTCTAATGACATTTTTTACATCATGTATGCATGCTTGCATGTACAGTTCATCATGGGGGTCTTCAAACAGCAGGTAGTGACTGTGAACTGTAAGTTTTAGATTATTTATTTTGACAATGTGAGAACTGGAAATGGTATTTAACAACTACCTTCTATGCAACACACATAGCTAGTGAGGTCAAAGCACTTACTACTGTGGCAAAATACATGAAATGCAAAATTGGTCATTTTAACCATATATATTTGTCATAGGATATTTGATCAGACTGTGAACTGTGATTGTGTTGTTTACTGAAAAAAAAAAAACTTTTTCTAGTTGTGGTGTGGCTCAGCCTTAGCACACATCTTTAATACCAGACAATGAAGGTAAAGTTAGTTTGTAGAAGGAAGCAACTATGTTTGAAAGTGATGTCTAATTGAGGAGCAGACAAAGTGACGAATCAGAGAAAGATTTGATAGAACAGAATGTGCCCAGCTCTCATGGGAAGAGAGGAAAGAGAAACTAAGAGAGCACAGAGAGAGAAAAAAAGAAGGCGGCTTTACCAGGAGAGTCGTACAGAGACAGGTTGCAGAGAAATGACAAGCCAGACACAGGTGAAGACAGAGTGAGCCAGAGAATGAGAAGGAGCCACAACATTGAACAGATTGCTACAGTTTGAGGCCAAGCAGAGCAAAAAGTCAGAGGCCAAGAGAGACGGTAGATTGAATCAGTTAGCTTGGAAAGGAATTTGAGCCAGACAGCTGAGTTGAACCTGCCAGCCAGAGATCAGAAAGAACAAGAAAGGGAGAGTTTATTCAGTAGTAAGTCTCAGAGGTTGAAAATATTTCAGGTCTAGATAATATTTCACAGAGGCTGGAAACTTCCAGAACTAAGCCTAGGTTAGCAGATGGAGGCAGTAAGCCTCCAGATGACAATTACACCAGGCAAATGAAGGATATTGATACGTAGATTTCTATAGTCTACAGTGTTAAGTACACTCATGCAGCTGATCCCTAAGATAATGAGAGGACAAATCTTTTAAGTTCAGACTCCATTTTAGAAAACTTGACCTAAGTGTGAACTCAGGTAACCTAACAGGCTGGTACCTAACGTTAATTTCCAAGTCCTCCCCCTCCCCCCCAAACAAAACTGGAGCCAAGCTCCAGATTGTAGGCCAATCCCCTACAAGGCCAGCATCTCTTGGTTATACCCTCAACAAGACCAGCGTCTCCAGGTTATTCCTTCAACAAACCTGTACCCCCCAGGTTCAAGCCCACCCCTCCTTCCTAATGACCACCAATGCAGAGGAAAGCAGAAATTAAGTTTATGATATGACTCCCAGTATCACCCAATTATGTTAAAGGCCACAGTAGCTTTCCAATTAGATGCTTGCACATGTACTCCCTGCTTGCTGCTTACTATAAAGCTTTGTCAGGATAGATATTCAGGGCTCCCCCGACACCAAAACCATCCTAAGTGACAGGATAGAGGGGATAGAATAAAGGCCTTGTTGTGGTTTGCATCAGATGGGCTCCTGTCTGTTTTGGGGGGATCACTAACACTTTCCTGGCACACAACAGCTCATCTTTTGCCTTCTCACTGTGCTCTGTGCATCTATTATATGATTCCTCTAGGAATCGTGGGTAAAGTCATACAACACCTTGCGACTGATTTGTTTGAGCATAATTCTCTAAAGCTTTCTTTAGCTTGTTTCCGAATTGCCTTTATTTTAAGGGCTGATCAATATTCTGTTACCATACAGTGACATTTAATTGATTCATCCCTCCCATGGAAACTTTTCTTCCAAGTTTCAGTACTTGTCAGTGACCCTGTCATGGAGTCAACTACAGGAATACCTCCTCAAGCTCTGCCTTCCGTTGTTTCAGATCTCCACCCTGAAGTGCAATTGCTGTATCATATGTAACTGAACCTTTAGGTTATGATGGACTGCCACTATTGCCCTTAGTGATTGTACCATTTTGTGTTGTCACCAAAAGGGAACAGGTGTACAAGGATTCCAATGTGTCTGTATCCTCACCAAAAGTGAAGTGATGTATCACTGTGGCTTTAATTTTAATTTCTCAAATGATTAAGTTGTCTTGAAGCACAACTTTTAGAATTAACTTCAAAGCTAACTTCTGCATTGAAGAGAGTACTCTCCATAATGGTGTAAGGATAAGACAGTGATAAGACCGTGAACTCCATCCCTCTTCAAGAATCATTCTGAAGACACAACTTAAGAGACTGACTTCAGCTGACCCCTGGCCACTTCCTGAAGGACAGCCTCAGTGAAGGGTTGGTGGTAGAGCTCACTGAAGGAAAGCGCTTGTCCAGCCGACACGAGGCCCTGAGCTGAAGTCCACTACTAAAAAAACATCAAGGTCACAGGAGAGCAGAGAGGCTGCTTCTGACAATTACATAAAGAACAGCTTAAGCTAGGGAGAGAATCTCACTCTTGTCCCCCTCAAACTAGAAATACAGCAGTAGGTTCAGAGTGGTGCGGTGTTTTCTGGGTCATGTATGCACAGCAAAAACTCACATTCTCCAAGTATCTCTTTTGAAGCAATAGTTAATCCAGAAAGAAGACGTATGTTGAAATTCGAGAAGACAAAAGACAGTTTGGAAGGCAATGCCAATAAAAGAATTGTCTGCTACAAGTCTATGTTCAAGCTTAGAACAACCATCATAGCATGAGAGTAATTGGAGAAAGTCAATCCCAAGAGCTTGGAAGTCTAGCTGCAGTTATTTTTATTTCTATAGTCAGAAAGAACAAACAACATTTATGCTAAGTCATTAGCTCTGCTCGGTAGCATTTGCAGCTGAATGGGCTAAAAAGTCACGTCTAATAAGTATTATGAGACAAGGGAATTTACACCAGTTGTGCTATTTTCATACATCTCCTGACCCTGCTTTCGACGTGAATAGGCTCAAATAACAATGTGTTCCATTTCAAAGGCCAAAATTCCATTATTCTTGGCTAGCTAGAGGAATGTGGGGAAAGTCATTCTTCCTGTTTGCCTTCTCATCTTCGTACTTCAGCTCTAGGATGAAGGGGAAGGATCTGGATAAAGACAGAAGCACGGAGACAATGTGAGTACCACATCAAAAGGGGAATTTGCATCGTGCATGTTATTCCAGTTGGAGACACTAGAATGGGCACAGAAATGGATTGAAGGTGAGGTTTACAATGTCAGCTGACTCTATAAACCTTTTCATTTATTTTTGTTGTCTCCACTGCGTTTTGAGGCCCAGCTCCCATTTTTTTCTCACTTCCTTCTTATGGTTTTCTCTTTCGCCGTGAGCCTGATGCCATTAGTTTTAATCCAGTGTGAATGCATTCTAGGCTCTAGGCTAGAGGTGCAGAGGTCATTCTTTCCTCCGGGGAGCTCCAGCACACCCCAAGAAGGTGCAGCTTGTTGTGTCTTATGATCCTGGAGTTTTACACTTTCCCTGCCCCCACCCCACCCCCCCAACCCCGCATGCAGGTATGCCTTCACACAATACCTTCCCTTCAGTGGTCTGCCTCCTCCTCCACAGCTGTCCCGCCTCAGTCTAAACCTGCCTTTCTATCTCATACTTCCTCGGAGGACTTACTTTCACAGTCATATGGCATCCAGAATGCCTCAGATGGAACTGTCTAAGGAGAGCAGACCTGCATAACAAGGCCAGGAATCTGCATGTCTCAGATGCACCTCAGAGAGGCCAGGCGATGGAGAGGTGCTATAGTTTACAAGGCCAGGAATCTGCATGTCTCAGGCGCACCTCAGAAAGGCCAGTCAATGGGGAGATGCTATAGTTTTATTGTGTTCTGAGAAAAGACTCTGACCAAAGCAACTTAGAGGGGCAAAGAGTTTATTTCAGCTCTAACCTCCAGGTGAGAAAAGTTAGGGCATGATCGCAAGCAGGAACTTGACACAGAAACAGAAGGACTGCAGCTTGCTGGCTCAGACTGGCCCTAAACTTAGCTAGTTTTCTCAAACAGTTCAGAATTACCTGCTTTGGGATGGTGCTGCTCTCAGTGGGCTGAACCCTCCGGTATCAATTAACAATATAGTTCTCCACAGACATACATACAACCCTTTCTGACCCACGCAGCTCTGAACTGAGAGTCTTCTCAGTGAGTCTGTTATGTCAAGTTCACAGTTAACTGACAACAACAACAAAGATCTGATGATAGAGCTAGACATGATGGTGTAGTCTCAGAAGTTAAACACTGGCCAGAGAAGAAATGTCCTGAAATGTCCTGAAAGTTTGCTAATAAATCCAGAGATTGGGGACTTAAGCATTTTGTGTATTTCATGAACATGTTAACATATACAGTAATAATGAAGATGAAAATGTCAATGTAGTCACTTGATGGAGACCTAGAAATCCAGCTTTAAAAATAAAAACGAATGCAATTGCATACATTTAGATGAACTTCTTACTGGTTCACAACTAACAGTAATGCACCACACTTTTTTCTTTTTTTTTTATTAGATATTTTCTTTATTTACATGTAAATTTTCCCTTTCCCAGGTTCTCCTCCAAAAAACAAACAAAAACAACAAGAACGAACCCCCTCCCCATGCCTGCCACCCCACCCTCTCCCACTTATTGGCCCTGGCATTCCCCTACACTGGGGCACAGAACCTTCACAAGGCTGAGGTCCTTTCCTCCTATTGATGATCGAATTTGCAATCCTCTACTATACACATGCTGCCAGGACATTCAGTCCCACCCTGTATAGTCCTTGATTGGTGGTTGGGTCCCTGGGAGCTCTGAGGGTACTAGTAATTGTTGTTCATCCTAAGGGGCTGTAAACCCTTCAGCTCCATAGAACCTTTCTCTAACTCCTTCACTGGGGACAGTGTACTCAGTTCAATGAATGGCTGTGAGCCTCTACATCTGTATTAGTCAGGTATTGTCAGAGCCTCTCAGGAGATAGCTATATGCAATGCACCACACTATTACAGTTAATAAAATAATCCTAATTAAACACCTTGTGCATTCCGTAGACTGTGGCAAGCAACAGCATTTGAAAATATGCAACTAAGTTATGGTCCTGTTTTGTTATGTACCGTAATTTCTAGTGGATTATATTGCATTTTACATTAATTCTAGACACTAAGAAGTTTCATAGTTAAATAACAGGTGCCTTGTAAATTTGTCTCCAAGTTTCATATCAAACCTTAATGTTCATGTAGGAGAGTTTTCTGTTCATAAATTTCCCAAACTGATGTGGACTTGGTATGAAATCCTACTGAGAATTTTAAACCATATCCTTACCTAAAATTTATGTTGGAAGTCATTGTGATTTGAAATGTCGGAATATCTCTGCCGTTGATTCAGGAGCTATCTCCTGCTTACCCATTTCTCTGCTGTTTTCTTCTGGATTTATATTTCGGCGTTTGGCTTTTACTCATCTCCAACTCAGCCAGTCTTGGAGAGTTGAGCAGTGATGCCAGCTGGCGCACAGTTGAGCCTGCATCAGCATATTGATGCCAGCGACACCATAGTGCTTCTCCATCTTACGAACGTGCCTCGTACAGACATTAAACATGTGTGCCAACAAAAGGAGAGCTAACAGTAACCATCCCAGTCAGTCAGTGCGTTACCACAGTGACAAAACCAAATCAAGAGATCCCAACTGTTAATGGTCAATATGGATGACCATGGCATCCTGCTTTGGACCAGAACACTCTGGGTTCTAAACATAAAATGCAAACTCTGCTATCTTGGAGATACTTAGGAAAGACCTGAAGCAGCTGCCCAATCCTGATGTGAAGGATATGAAGGATCACTGATAATTGGTTAAAATTTAACTTCTTAATTGAAGAAAATATATACACAAAACTCCTACCTCCTATTTATATGTCTGAATGGATTTATCAAACTTCTGACAATCATGTGACTTTTTCCAAGATGAATGAATGGCCAGTACCCCTCTTGTCTTTGAACACACTTATCCCTGCAAATATAACCACTAACATAACTTACATAACAAATCTACTTTTTTCTTTTTTTCCTTTCTGTTTTTTTTTTTTTTTTTTTGAGCTGTAATTCTGTGCTACTTTTAAAAGTGGTTTAAGTTGGGTGGTGTACCATTGAGTACATCGGACAGGCCATTGTATGAAGAATAAATTTGAGATCCATAATTCAGGGAAGAGAAGGTGGAAACAGTGCAGATGAGAGAGATGCCAGCAAGGTGAAAGGCTCATGGCTGAAGAGGAGGGAGCAGACACATGATCTGATAGTAAAGCACTAGGGAGCTAAGCTGACCTAATTGGGGAGGGGCAGCCTACTCATCAAAAGTCTGGTGCTAGTTGTAGGAGAAAGGAGTGAGTCCATCATTGGACACCTCGAGTTTCAGTGTATATGTTGTAAGGACATAGACAAAACTCAAGGTATTGGGACATGGAAGTGACAGTTCTTTCTTGATTGGCATCTGGTGGAAGCATATGGAAAGAGATTAAGGTGAGAGTGGTAGTCCTCAGGACTGTGGCCTGAACAAGCTGGTGAACAGAGTTACAGTCACTCACCTGGGGGACCTGATGAGTTTCACATGTACTGAGTTAGAGGTGTTTTTGAGAACTCCAAGATGGTATGGTCAGCTGCATTTGTAACTTTGAGATAAAATCATGGATTGCTCTTTGAAGATGAATCCTGTAAGATATTTAAAATCACACTGGAGAGTCTGAAGTGCTCCGCAGAGTCTTAGCCCTTCTTTGGTTGACCAGGGTTAATAGTGCCAGAGAGTGGTCTCCAGTTGGCCCATGGCTCACTGCTGGGAGAGAGCATCGTTTGTGGTTTCCTGAAGAAGACATCAGCATTCCGTCACTGTGAGACAATGGCATCGTGCCAGACTTAGAGGCCACTTCAGACACATGGCATCAGTAATTATTCATCTAAATCTTAAATGTGAGGCAATCCCTTTCTATAAGAAAGGAATCTTAAATGTATCCTTTAAAAGAATTTCTTCTCAACTGTGACAGAAGAGAAAAAAATGTCTATTCACCTCTGACAAAGAGGCCACTAGACAAAGAAAAATATTCTTTTCAACTTAGCTTAGTAATTGATCAGAGCCAAAGTACTAAATAAAACTATTTTTTAAAAGATATTCAAGAATTAAACCAACAAAATTAATTAACTGTGTGAACTTTGAATGCATTTCTATTTTTTTTCCAGAGAAGCTATTAAGGACCTTTGAGGGTGAACTGGGTAAAAATTAGATTATGGCCTGGAGATCTGACTGTAGAATTGACTACTATAAGGTGTTATAAAACAGCATATTTAGAAGATGAATAAAACTTTGTAAAGTAACACTGTCAAATGATTTACCAAAGCATGTATTCTCAGGATGTTAAAATTGTTGAAATTGCAAAGCCTGCTCACTAGGTGGGGATGCATGCCTGGTACTGTAAGCTAACTGCTGTGGCTGGAGAGGGCATAGACCCCAGTTGAGAACCTTCTGCTGTTGTTTTCCTAAAACAATGTAATTCCTAGCTATATTGTAACTTCTTTTTTTTTTATTAGATATTTTATTTACATGTCATATGATATGATATCTCCTTTCCTGGTTTCTTTCCGAAAAAAAAAAAAAAGAAATAAAATCAAATAAAAATAAAAACAAAAACAACAATAAAAAACCCTGTTCCCTCCCTCTTCCCCCTGTTCACCAACTCACGCTCTCTCACTTCCTGGCCCTGGCATTCCCCTACACTGGGGCATAGAACCTTCACAGGGCCAAGGGCCTCTCCTCCCATTGATGAGCAACTAGGCCATCCTTTGCTATACATATGCTGCTGGAGCCATTAGTCCCACTATGTGTACTCTTTGGTTGGTGGTTTAGTCCCTGGGAACTCTGAGGGTACTAGTTACTTCATATTGTTGTTCCTCCTAAGGGGCTGCAAAGCCTTCAGCTCCTTGGGTCCTTTCTCTAGCTCCTTCATTAGGGACCCTGTGCTCAGTCCAATGGATGGCTGTGAGACTCTACTTCTGTATTAGTCAGGTATTGTCAGAGCCTCTCAGGAGACAGCTATATCAGGCTCCTGTCATCCAGCACTTGCCGGCATCCACAACTTCTTACAACCCCAGATGTGTGGTTATCTCCACTATTTCAGAGACCCACAGCTGTGGGGCCCACACTACACTGCGATCCCTATGTGAAGCCCAGTGAGCGTCATGGAAGAGGGTGCAGGAGGATTGTTCGGAATCAAAGGACCAGGACACCTGTTGCTAGACAGTGTCTCCTGGACATGGCAGGGATACAGCCCCATGAAATCTCAACAACAGGGCCTATGTAAACACCATCAACATGCCAAGGTGAGCAGAAGTTTCACAAGCTACCACTTCAAAAATGCAACAAGCAGCCAGGCGGTGGTGGCGTATGCCTTTAGTCTCAGCACTTGGGAGGCAGAGGCAGGCAGATTTCTGAGTTTGAGGCCAGCCTGGTCTACAGAGTGAGCTCCAGGACAGCCAGGGCTATACAGAGAAATCCTGTCTCAGAAAAATTTAAAAAAAAGAAAAAAAAAAAAAAGAGAGAGAAACTTTACCACTCTCTAAGGCCGCCAATGGGATTTGAGTGACCAGGCAACCAGCCAATCAGCTAGCTCAAACCAAATAAAAAACAGACACGAAAGCTTTGCCTTTAAGGCTAAAAGCTAGAGAGGATGAATAGTCACTAAATTGTAACTATAATAGTATAAACAAAGATTCTCACATACTGCCTTTTCTAGACTCTGACAAAGAAATGTCAAGTAGCCAACAAAGAGCTTCCAGCACCAGAGTTCTCCTGAGAAAATCACCAATCACACATGCATACAACGTGAAGGGACTTATTACAATTACTGACATATAGTTATGGATGGTGACAAAGGCCAGGATCTGCTCGTTTGTTAGTCAGAAAACTAGGAAAATGGTGTTTCTGTTTCAGACTTCGGGCAAAGGCTTAGATATATGTGCAGCTGAGGTATAAATATCATAGTCTGAGGGGCTAGAGCTAGGAGAGAACCAATGTCCAAGGGTAGACAAATATGGGTGCCCCACTTTAGGAGAAGTAAGGGACTATCCCTTGCGGGTGGGAAAATTACCATCCACTCACAGGGCAGTGTGTTTCAAGGGTTGTTTCTCACATCTCGTTTGCCTGCTAGGCACCTGCGTGTATGTCATGTGCACCACTTGCATGCCTGGTGGGCATGTAAGCTGGAAGAGGGCATCTTACAAACGGTTCTGGGCTGCCACGTGGGTGCTGGGGGCTGAATCAGAACCAGGGTCCCCTACAAGAACAGCAAATGCTCTTAAAACCCAAACCATTTCTCCATCTCTGGACTCAGCCTGATGTAAGTGACAATCTTCTCCAGAAATGCCACGCACACTCGTCTACGCCAGTCACGTCTGCAGTATCGGGCTTAAAAACCTGATCAAGGGCAAGAGGCATTAAGGACCCCAAAGGGTATCTGTGCCTCCTGGCTATTCAAGGTAGCCACTGGCATCTCCTAACTCAGACATGTTCCAGTTCAGTCTTTCCAATCGTCAACATGCCCTCTTATTTAGGCATAAAGGTACCCCAAGAAATGATTCGTTTATGGCTAAGATTGGGCATTGTTTCCTGGCCAGCACGGTGTTTCCAATATATCCTAATTCAATTCCAAGCTATCCTTAGCTTGGAATTTCTCTCAAGAAATCTGCCTGTCAGACAGGTTTTGCCCTTAGAGTTAGCAACTAAGGTCAAGCACATACCTTAGGGCAGCCCCATATTAGTCAGAACTGTTTTACATACTAGAAACTCAAGGACATTACCTAGAACTGTTAGGTCAGAACTTCCAGGTGTTCCCCTCCATGGAGACCCAGAGAATTAACAGGAAATGCCAGATCTGACTATCCTAGTCTTATCTCCAGCAGAATCAGGGAATTAGCATAGGAATACCAAAATAGCCCCAGCAGGGAAGGCTCAACTACTCTTCCTCCTGCTTCACACCTGGCTAAGTGATCCTACCTACCAACCTTGTATAGTGGTCACTTGCCTAGTGACTTCAGTCCTGCACTCTGATCCTTTTGACCCCCACCCATCTACGTGACTCTTGTCATTTGCCCTGTTTCCTGTATACCATATAAGCCTGGTTTTCACTTTGTGCTCTCTCTTGGACTCTCTTGGACTTCTTGGACGGAGACTCGAACTAGAACTTAGGCCACAGTCCCCCAGGCCCAGAGTGCTTGGGCCTGGGGGGTGGGGGGGATGCAGAGCCTATCCAGAGGAGATGGCAGTTACTTTAGACCCAGTGTGTTTCAGGTAGCCTCAAATGTACCTTAATTACTAAGCTGCCAGATTTATCATTTCTCTTTTGCAATGACTGTAAAAGTCTGATGCCACTTCTAAGAAATACATTCAGATTCACACACCCTTGTGTCAGCTCTGTTTGTCACTCTTCACCTACGCCTCGTCGACCTGACTAGGACCCCGTTTCTCCCGCGGGTTGAAGGAGGCCCAGATCGGCCGGCCTGTGGCACAGAAACACCCTCATGGGGACACCCAGAAATATTTTACTGGTTACCTGGGCATCCTAAACTCAGAACAGTTGACACGTCACATCAATAGTTGACATGTCACCTCCATTGTGGTGTGTACGAATTCAAAGGTAAGCTAGAGCCCAGAACAGTGCTCGTGTCTCATTGCTCGCTGTGTGAAACTGAGGCCAGTGCCAGCACTGTTTATTACTATGAAAGGCAACTTTGAGACCTAAGAGCTAGCTCTCCCTGTTTGCATTCATTCCAAGCTCATGCTACATCCAATCTTCAAATGATCAGCATCAAGTCATCTTTGTCCACACACCTGCACTTGCAGCTCTTGTGTTCTTACTGTGGGAAAGTTCTTTTCCTACATTTCTGTAGATGGCCCTCTTACGCCACGCATACATGGAGCTACACCAGGCTCAAGCAAAAGCCAGCAGCTATGTTCCTGCTTTGCTACTGTTCAATCTATCACTGCAGTTTGTGAGTGCAGAGTTTCCTGAGAGGAAGGACATATTGACTGAGTTTTAATATTATACTCAGCTTTAACTAAATTAGGATTGAGCCTTACACTTCTATTAGAAACAAATTCTCATGCATTTCAAATACACTAAAACAAAAAACCCCGGTTCACTTGTAGCTAAAACTGAACATTACGAGGCAATCAGTATTTGATTTATGCTTTGAGAAGTACAATGAATCACTCCCTGATTATAGCATCCCAAATTGCTACGCTAAGGAGTCCTTCATGAGTTAAATACTTTCTCCTCAAAAATATTGGGTCTGTATAACAACATATCATTTCCATGATTTTAAATAGAGTATTTAAGATACAGGCATTTTAAGTTACAGGCATTTAATCACCGATTCCAGAAGATCATTCACATTGAACACAACTGTAACAAATATATAAAAACTACTTTCAATAATGCAAATGAACATCTCATATCCTTTGCATTAATATGAGTATGCAAAATTCTCAACTGAGGTGATTTATATGTAGACATAATTATAAAACATCAAAAGAAGCAGATTAAAATCGACACAGAATATAAAAGGTACACACGAATGGGTATGTATATAACAACTGTAGCCACAAGATATCACACATAATTAAAATGGATTTATTGCTTTGGGCTTTGATTTCTTTCTTTTATTAAATCATTATGGGCATCCCTTGTGTTCAATTATAATTAGGACACATACACATTAAAATATTTCATATGTACATATATACTCTATATATAGTCTTTAAAACTGAACTAGTAGAATAATATATATGCAAATTTAAATATGTATAATTCAGGTAATTAAAAATTATTCCCTAAACAACATTAACATACAAATAGCTATGAACCACTAAATTGTATGTTATATTTATCTCACAGTGCATACTTCTGGCAAAGTGGATTTACGATATATGTTTGAATTGTTTAACTTTCACAATTTACATTTTCAAATTATTGGAGAGATTTCCAAGTTTTGTAACTATTTTTTATATTTCAGTGTTTTCTTTGTATATAAACTGGCTGACCTCCCCATGCTAAGCAAAGTGGAACTAGATGATGGTGTGTGGCTGGATTGTGAATCCTCTTTCTTGGATACTGCAGAAGCAAGGGATGGATGGGTACCTACTCCACTTTCTCTTGTGCATGAACTTTCAAGAGTCCGAGGCACATCGGAAGAATTGGCGACAGAAATGTCATACTCTATGTGGGTTGTAAAAGTGAGATACAGAGAAGTCTCAGCACTCAGTACTTGGACGAGTGCTACCACAGAAGATGGAAGAAACCTAAGGGTTGCTCGGGGAACGTCACAACAGTTCTTTCACAATTTCACTTCTATCACGTTGATAGATGCCCTGACATTGAGCAATGTAGGGAGGAAGGGTTTGTGTTAGCTCATAACTGCTGGTTACAGTGTGAGGAAGCCAAGGCAGATAGTCTTATCACATCTCTATTCAAGAGAGGAGAGGAACAAGTGCATGATCACTGCTCAGCTCTTTGTTGTTGTTGTTACTAGTTGTTGTTGTTGTTGTTCATAGTTCTGGGCCCAGTCCTGAAGACAATGCTGCTGAGGTACAGGTGAGCCTTTTTGCCTCAGTTAGCCCAATTGACATCCCTTATGGTCATGCCTGCAAGCCAACCTGAGCTGGACAATCTTTCACAGAGACTCTTCCCAGAGGATTATAGCTTGTGTCAAGTTGGCAAACCTACATGCCAGAGGTCCTCCATAGGCTCTTTCCTCGGAGGTAGCTGTTATGTGAGCCAGTCTTATGTTGAGTAAAATTGCATTCCCACTGAAAGACACGTTGAACCGTATGTAAGACATTCCCACTGAAAGACATGTTGAACTGTATGTAAGAGTAGAGCCTTTTCTGGGGCTGTTACATGTACACGAGGCTGCCAGTTTGGCCCTTATCAATAGCAATATGAATGCTATCTTTATAAGCAGAAAAGGGACAACCATCCAAGTCAGAGACCATCAGGGAAGAACAGGCACTCATAGAAATGTTGAGGAGCATGTCAAGGATCATTAAGAACGATCAGCCAATAGGATGCAAAGGATTTTCCCTCCAGGTTTCACAAGGAACAAGGCCCTACTGACATCTTGATTTCTGATCTCTATCCATAAGAACTGTGGATAGCATCTGTAAATTTAAGAGAAAAAAACGAACAAAAGCAAACATGGAACTTTGTTAAAGCCTCCCTTGAAAATAAGTTAGTGTCTGTGTGTCTGTTGGGCCATGTTTCCTGTCTTTCATGAAGACCAATTATATGACTTGTAGGCTCCCACATGGCTGAATCTCACATTATTTCCCTGGAACATGAAATAAACCAGCTCTGTGTTCCTTGCAGCGCAAGCATCAGAATGAATTGGAACCAGGAGTGGGGCTGTTACCGTGAATGCTGATGAGAAACGCTGGGCATGTGAGCTGTTTGCTGGGATGGGGCGATGTCTGAAGTGCTGGCAATTCCTTCTGTGTCTGGGACATGTCTGCTGCATTTAGTGTAGGAGCTATAATCTGCTCTCTTCACATAATTATGCCAAGATCCCAAAGCAGGTAGTTGACAGCTTTTGTAACTCCAAAGATGTGGTCCAAAAATCTATAGAATTGAAAATTCAGTTGAATTCCTGATTAACATGTAGAACTATGTTAAATGAAAAAATTCATGAAGTGTTATGAAACGAAAATGTCAATGGAAAGCTAGACCATAGTCATCAGTTTGGAATTCTATTAATGAGCTCCAAGAATCAGGAAAGACTTACTCAAGGGCATACCAATTTTACATTATGTACATTCTATCACAATTAAAAGTAATTAAAAATTAATAAAAGCACTCAGTTTATTGTGAATTACACAAAAGTTAATTATTTGAAGTGCAAATAGACCAGGTAAGTTGACGATTATGTGTGAATATTTAAGGGTAAAGATCAAACAAATCCCTGCTAGTGGCCTCATGCTCTACCCTGAGTAGTATATGTTGGAACAAAGAAGGATTTATTTCCAAACAAGTTTTATTTATTTATTTATTTATTTATTTATTTATTTATTTATAACTATTATTGTATAATAGATTTATCGTTGCTATTTTTTAATAAATCAATACTTAAAAAATATCCTAGTTTGAGTTTTTAACATAATGAATACTCCTAAATAAAGCACTAGTTTTTTTGGGACTTGTAAATTTTTTTCCTTTTTTTTTTAATTAGATATATTTTATTTACATTTCAAATAATATCTCCTTTTCTGGTTTCCCCCCTGGGGGGGGACAACCCTGTTCCCTCCCCGATCCCCCTGCTTACCAACCCACCCTCTCCCGATTCCTAGCCCTGGCATTCCCTTACACTGGGGCATAGAACTTTCACAGGGCCAAGGGCTTCTCCTCCCATTGATGAACAACTAGGCCATCCTCTGCTACATATGCAGCTGGAGCCATGACTTCCACCACATATACTCTTTAGTTGGTGGTTTAGTCCCTGGAGCTCTGAGGGTACTAGTTAGTTCATATTGTTGTTCATCCTAAGAGGCTGCAAACCCTTCAGCTCCTTGGGTCCTTTCTCTAGCTCCTTCATTGGGGACCCTGTGCTCAGTCCAATGGATGGCTGTGAGCCTCTACTTCTGTATTAGTAGGTCACTGACAGAGCCTCTCAGGAGACAGCTATATCAGGCTCCTGTCAGCCAGCGCTTGCTGGCATCCACAATAGTGTCTGGGTTTGGTGATTGAATATGGGAAGGGTTCCCAGGTGGGGCAGTCTCTGGATTGTCCTTCCTTCAGTGTCTGCTTCATACTTTGTCTCTGCAATTCCTTCCATGGGTATTTTGTTCCCTCTTCTAAGAAGGATCAAAGTATCCATACTTTGGTCTTCCTTCTTCGTGAGTTTCTTGTGGTTTGTGGATTGTATCTTGGGTATTCTGAGCTTCTGGGCTAATATCCACTTATCAGTGAGTGCATACTATGTGTGTTCTTTTGTGATTGAGTTACCTCACTCAGGATGATATCCTCCAGATCCATCCATTTGCCTAAGAATTTCTTAAGTTCATTGTTTTTAATAGCTAATTAGTACTCCATTGTGTAAATGTACCACATTTTCTTTATCCATTCCTCTGTTGAGTGACATCTGGGTTGTTTCCAGTTTCTGGCTATTATAAATAAGGCTGCTATGAACATAGTGGAGCAAGTGTCCTTATTACATGTTGGAGCATCTTCTGGGTATATGCCCAGGAGTGGTATAGCTGGGTCCTCTAGTAGTACTATGTCCAATTTCCTGAGGAACCGCCAAACTGATTTCCAGAGTGGTTGTACCAGCTTGCAATCCCATCAGTAATGAAGGAGTATTCCTCTTTCTCCACAATTTCACCAACATCTGCTGTAACCTGAGTTTTTGATCTTAGTGTCTGAAGAAAAAAATCTAAGAAGATCTCAGAAGATGGAAAGATCTTCCATGCTCATGGATTGTCAGAATTAATATAGTAAAAATGGCCATCTTGCTGAACACAATCTACAGATTAAATGCAATCCCCATCAAAATTCCAACTTAATTCTTCACAGACTTAGAAAGAGCAATTTGCAAATTCATCTGGAATAACAAAAAACCCAGGATAGCGAAAACTATTCTCAACAATAAAAGAACCTTTGGTGGAATCACCATCCTGGACCTTAAGCTGTACTACAGAGCAATTGTGATAAAAACTGCATGGTATTGGTACAGTGACAGGCAGGTTGATCATGGAATAGAATTGAAGACCCAGAAATGAACCCACACACCTATGGTCACTTGATCTTTGACAAAGGAGCTAAAACCATCCAGTGGAAAAAAGATAGCATTTTCAACAAATGGTGCAGGCCATTAGCATGTAGAAGAATGCAAATCAATCCATTCCTATCTCCTTGTACAAAGCTCAAGTCCAAGTAGATCAATGACCTCCACATAAAACCAGATACACTGAAACTAATAGAAAAGAAAGTGGGGAAGAGCCTGGAGCACATGGGCACAGGGGAAAATTTCCTAAACAGAACACCAATAGCTTATGCTCTAAGATCAAGAATTGACAAATGGGACCTCATATAATTACAAAGCTTCCGTAAGGCAAAGGACACTATCAATAGGACAAAATGGCAACCAACAGATTGGATTCTTTACCAATCCTATATCTGATAGAGGGCTAATATCCAATATATACAAAGAACACAAGAAGTTAGACTCCAGAGAACCAAATAACCCTATTAAAAATGAGGTACAGAGCTAAACAAAGTATTCTCAACTGAGGAATACTGATTGGCTGAGAAGCACCTAAAGAAATGTTCAACATCCTTATTCATCAGGGAAATGCAAATCAAGTTTATTTTAATATGAATATCTTGCTCAAGTGGCCTACTAGCAAATGAGACAGAAATGTTAAGATCTAATTTTTATAAATTTTAAAGAGTAGTTTAAACACAGAGACTGTGCATTTCTGCATTTATGCCTTGGAAATATCCATTACACACACACACACACACACACACACACAGAGAGAGAGAGAGAGAGAGAGAGAGAGAGAGAGAGAGAGAGAGAGA
>JADRCD010181905.1:45619-69798 GCA_019843815.1 Montemys delectorum
AGAGAGAGAGAGAGAGAGAGAGAGAGAGAGAGAGAGAGAGAGAGAGAGAGAGAGAGGCATATGTCTGAAGTAAAATTAAAAGAAATCATATAAGAGCGCAATGATGAAGTAGCTTGCTTTTTAAAAATACTCAGAAGAATGCACAGGATTGTACTATAGAAAGAATCTCTTGTGTACTGTGTGGAAGCATCATTTGTCAATAAAAAGGTGATGGCCTATTAGCAAAAGACAGGAAATAGAAATGGGAGTTCTGGTAGAGAGATTTCAACGTTGGGAGTTATTTAGGCATGGGAAGATTGGACTTGGGCTCTGAGGAAGTTTGACATATGAAGCTGAGGAGAAGTAACTTGCTTTATGGTAGACGTAGAATAGTTTAAATGGGTTAAATATGCTATTAACTAGTTAGAGAACAAGCTTAGCATGAGGCCATCAGCAGTGTAAATAGAGATAAGCCTTTGAGTTGTTTTTGGGGACTGAGGCATGGGTGGAAAATCCTAGTTACATTTTGCTTCACAATATTTCTCTCAAAATTTTCAGTCAGCTTCAAGAAAATCTTTTTCTTCCATATATGTCTTCAGCACCAGCCCCATTATACAAATCAAAGATCAAATACAAAGGTATTAGTGTTGGAGAGATGGGTCAACGGCTAAGATCATTGGCTGCTCTTCCAGAGGACCTGGGTTAGATTTTCAGTACTTATGCCATCTGTGAGCCCCAGGCCCAGGCCCAGGCTGAGGCCTAGGCCCAGGAGATTTAATACCTTCTTTTCACCTCCTTGAGTACCAGACACGCATGTGGTGAACAGACACATATGTAGACAAAACACCCATACGCATAACATAAACTAAACCCATGAATTTCCAGCGTTGCCCCAGTCCCTGGTGATACTGATTAAATAGAATTAAGTATCAAAACTGAGCTTCCTTTCCGAATGGCGAGAGGAACTGGTAAAGGTTTCTTGGTTTGCTTTTAGTAGAATGAAAAAGATACTTATAGCTCACCAGTCTTCTTTGTTTCAAGCTCAAATAAACCAACAAGCAAGCAAACAAGTGCATGCCCATGGAATGCTCCCGTGTCTTTGGATGTCTTCCAACATTGTGTGGATTGTTCGTTAAGCTTCATTCTTCACCAAGAAAATGCAAAGGTTTGGAACACACCCACATATGTGAGGCAGAGGACCAAAGTGGGCACAGTTGCGTTACTCTTCTAATTCCTCACAATTGCATCACGAGGTGTGTGTGTGTGAGGTGGGGGTTGGTCATTTTAGAAACAACCATGTTTAGCCCCTCATCCAAGATCACTTGTCATCACCCGAGGCAGAACTTGTTTCTGAGAACTAGTGCTGAAGGCACATAGGCTAGAAAGTTCTTGTCTTGAGCCTGATTGCAAATTCAAGATAAACCCTGGAACTTGGTTATGTTCATTCTATTGCACAAAGTCTTAAAAAGAACATCAACAAACCATTGTCCCTTTATATCTTTTATAATCTTATATTCCTACCGATGTCACGACTGTTTGCCCATAGCACGCGACCCAGCTCCTCTCCTAAGAGAATATTTATTTATGGATTAGGTGATAAGTTGCTCAACAGCTTCCATCAAGATGTCACTGATTTTTCTTGCAATCAGCTAAAATCACTTTTCTTAGGTCAGGGGACATAAATGTGCACACTTTCTCCCTCCTCATCCTCCCTAAAATAGATCTGTTAATTGGTGATTCCTAAACTCCAAGGTATCTTTGATATTCTTAATTAGTCAACTTATACATTTTAGGGATGGCAGCTGGCAAGAAAATTAGCAGATAGTATTGCCATGCACACAGTCCATAGCTATAATGTTGTGATGCACACAGTGTGATAGTTACGATGTTGCAATGCACACAGTGCAGTAGTTACAGTGTTGCAATGCCCACAGTGCAGTAGTTACTTCACAACCACTGCTCCCAGAACTGTACTCAATAAGATATTCTTCCTAACCAAACCAAACCAAACCAAATCAGAAGCAATAGTGATAAGCAGTGATACAGCTTCTATAGGAGCTGTCTAATATGTCATATTATGGAAAACTCTTGAATCTAGAAATTATTGCCAGAGAGTTGTGTTAATTCTTTGGAAAGTGATTTTAGGGAGGAAAAAAATGACTGTGATTTAACCCACACATATAATGCAAGGTTTGCGCTTTTAATTTTATTATTTCTGGTTTCTCTTTTGCTTATTAGTTAAAAAAAAACTCTGTTTCTTGGCTATGGAGGATACAATGCTAACAAAATGTACTATAATTGCTTAGAAGTGATTTTCTCCAGAGATCCAGGAGGCTTAAGTAGTTGAGTTTCCTATTACTTTCTGCCCCCTGGGTTTTACATTAGTTCTGCACCGACTTTCTTGTCTTGTGTATTTGTAAGAGTAAACGATTATCTGGGAGAGGCTCCGGGGGATGGTTCCTGGCAGCAGCAGGTTGCTTAACCATCTTCTATGTGCATGCACCTGATGCCGTTGGTTATTAACAGACTCTGTAGCAATCAATGACTACAATATCTCTTTGCTTAATAGGTATGTGCAAAGGAAAAAGAAAGACATAATCACATTCATCTGCAGGTGCATCCTGTGGTCTTAATCCAAGAGACAGAATTTGTAGAGTTGTTGACAGCTGTTTTACTTGTTCTACATTTTCATTGCACAGGTTGAACCATGAATATTCAAAACATAGCCTGCCTGACTATTTTACCCAAGGGAAAAATCAACAAGAAGTAATGCGTGTGGCAGAAATTAATGGACAGTAGAGGTTATTGGAAATGGAGTGGTAGTATTGTGACATAACAAAATGGAATTGGGGCTGGAGACATGGCTTACCATCTGCTGCTCTTCCACAGATCCTACATGCAATCCCCAGCACTCACACTAGGGGCGCATGGCCTCCTGTAATTTCAGTTTTAGGGTATCTAGTGCCCTCTTCTGGCCCCTATGAACACCTGCACTCACAAGGTACACAGAGACACAGGCACACACAGATACACATAAAATAAAATACCTTTTCGAAACAAGCAAACCTAAAAAGATAGTAGAAGTTTCTTGTCGAGGATTTAGAGCTGAGGTCAGGTAATCACACACATAGCAACGTACGTGGATGTACTTTGGTACTTATGTGGACCTGCTCGCTTGATCCTGTACTGTTCCAACTAGCATGGCTACAACTGAAAAACAATTTGGAGCCTGGTTTAGAGAAAAATGTGACTCTGATGCTTTGCTTGTCTTACAGTGGATTTTTTTTTTTGGCTTCCTAACATCATTTTCAGGGAGGGTCCTTCTTTTCTTTCTGTCTGTTTTTCTTTTCTTCTCTCCTTCTTTCTTCTATTCCTTCTCATCTCCTGTTCCTCTAGATATTCCTCTCTCCTCCTCCCTTTTTATTTTTATGTTTTAGGTGAATATACTAGGATAATGTTGCAACTCAGTATGGAGTTCAACAAAAGAACTGAGAACCAGATGGATTGCAATATTGCAAAGAAGAGAGGAACATCTGATGACAAGGTAAGAGGGGAGCAAGGCAGCTGTCAGCACTGCCTGTGAGGGTAATGGAAGTGGGTCCAGGTTGGGGCCATTGAAGATGTATGGAGCTAACAGATATGTAGGACTTTTGGAGAAAGGAGACAATTCCACCATAAGCATTTCCAAGCAATATTAGTAGGGAATGCAGGGTGTTATTGTTTTATTCCAACCAAACTGTTGAATAGTGTGCATGTGTGAGTGCACACATATATGTACATGTGTGTATGTGCCTGCAGTTTATTTATTATATCAACGCATATGGCTGGGTCCTGTTCCAGAGTCTTTAGCTCTCTGCCTTACCTTTACTCTGCACCTTGTGCACATCTCTGCTTATGCATGTCTCTGCGTTAAGCTGCTTCCATTTCTTTCATTCTACATGTCGATCCAAGCTCTCATAGTCTTCCAAAGCCTGGAGCCTCCCTCTCACTTAGTGCCTTCTCTGACTTTCCGCTTTGAAGTTATTATCTTTTAAATTTCTTCTTTAAAAAAGATTTATTTATTATTATATGTAAGTACACTGTTGCTGTCTTCAGACACACCAGAAGAGGGCATCAGATATCATTACGGATGGTTGTGAGCCACCATGTGGTTGCTGGGATTTGAACTCAGGACCTTTGGAAGCGCAGTCGGTGCTCTTAACTGCTGAGCCATCTCGCCAGCCCCTATCTTTTAAACTTCTATTTCTGAAATCTGTCATTCTTCCAGGTCCCCGATCATCCACTGTCTTGTCTCACTGTCCCACTAGTAGGTGGATGTTCAGTGAACTTCTCCTGAGAAGCCACTGTCAGAAGCAAAGGAAACGCTGGAAGCTTGCAGACACTGGTGGGGGTTTGGAGAACTTGGGGTTAGGCAGCCATACAGGCGTCATCCCATCCCTCAATGGAGTGTTGCTGGGCCTAATCTTATACTGTCTCATGTGAGTAATCACAGAGAATTTGGGAAATGGCATGCCTTGCCTGGAAGCCAGCTCTCTGCAGTAGGGATTGTGTTAGCCCTTCCTATGCAGGAATTTTATGCTACTTACTGTGGACTCCACCTACAGCCTAGTCAATAATGTTTTACATTTCGAGGATGCTCACTAAATATCCGTGGAACAATGCGTGTTACACTCATCAAATGCCATTGTTTTTTGTCATTTTTTTTTCTTGAGTTTTCTTTTATAATCCATGTTTTTTTTTTTAAGGTAAATTTTTCTTCCCAAAGTACAACATTGGAAACTAAAGTTGGTTTGGTTTAGTTTCATATCAACAGCCAATGTGGACACTCTGAACATCGCCTGGGAAGACTCTCTTTTCTTTAAGTAACTAAATTATTATAGGTTCTCACTTATTTGGGATGTCTTTACAAAATAAAACTGTTTGGAAGTGAAAACAGCAAAGATGACACTCTAAAGACCTAAACAACAGTGCACAAGGCAGGTTAAGTGTTGCTGTCTTTTTCTCAAAGAACTGCCCAATGCTAATTGTTTAAGATATAAGAAATGCATATAACCCGAGTTGGTAATTAGAAGTAGTCATTCAGAAAAGGTGGCTCATTATGTCTGTACTTTTGTTTCTTAGTTTTCTCATTGTCTCTGTATATCCTCTGTGAAGAAAAAATAAATTCAGATCTGAAACACTCTTTGAAAGACATAATAAGACTCCAAAGAAAATAAACGAGCAATAGCTACAAATGCCGACTCGTTGAATTTCAGAAAACACAGTTTGGTGGAAGGCAGGTCAAGGTAAGCAGTTAGAAGTGTTTCTGCTGAGTCTTCTGGTACAAACCCAAGAAGATCAAAGAAGAGATGCATTGTTGAAAGGCATAAACACGTTTAAGGACTACAAAGAAAGCAGGAAAACTAAAAACTGGGCTGAGGCTAGCTCAGTGGTGTGGCACGTGTCCAGCCTTTGTGGAGCCCCCTCTGTGAACCCTAGCTACGAAGACCCTCCCCTGCCAACAGAGCCCCCTGGTTGAAGCCCATGGTCCCCGTACTGCTCAATAGAGAAGTAGGGGAGAAAGAAAAGAAATAAAACAGAATCTCTGACTGCATAGCTTCAGTCACGACCTGGATTCAGTCCCCAGCTCTGGAAACAAGCGAGTGAGCAAAAAGTAGAGAATGTAAGTGCAAAATCAAGCTCTGAACCGCACACTCTTGGCTGGAGAGGACGCTCAGAGGGAACAGAGCAGGGAGTTTCATGGACACATGTACTATTCTGTGTCTTAAGCTAGGTTCTAGATTTTAGAAACATTTGGAAAATGTTAGAAACATATTCGTGTATATGATATGAATATATAGTGTGCCTTTGTAGCTGCCTTCTGAAACAGGCTAATGGAAACAGAGTGGCAGCACATGCAGGATCCCGCAAAACCAGGAGATAAACAAAGGTGATGGCGGTATAGTTTTAATGCGAACAGTATAACCAAGAACATCTTAAAGCTCATGAAATTATTATGGAATATTTTATGGAATAAGATGAAGCACTAGCCTGAAGTTTTAAAAACAAAATTCAAGTGTTGTCCATTAAGTTGATTTTTGCAGGGACCTGTATTCAGCTTGACCCAAGACCACATGGGGGTGCTCATTCATTGTTACTGACAGATAGGCAGGGCAGGCATTGGTGGATGGGGGAATAAATGGGGATGGAGCTTTGAAAACCTATAGAAAGAGTAAAGGGAGCGATTGTGGAGTTCAGATCACGACGGAACTGTACAAGTTACCTGGCCTTCAGCATGGTTCTGGGTGAGGTGGGACAGAGCCATTTAGAAACCAAGTGACGTTCTGTCATATAAAGGCCTCTATTGAGAGTCAGCCACAGACGATGTACTAGTGCAAACCCAGAGAAGAGAAGAGAGTGCTCTATGAGTATGGATTCCCATGAGGATGTGAAAGCATGCTGGATCTTCTCAACTTGATTTGAAAGGGGGACGGAGGACCATGGAGAAATAGAAATACACACCCAGTCCTGAAAGACACAACCAAAACATAGTGCTATTAGCTACCATGAAGGTTTTCACGTTGACCCTTTGAGTGCTTACCAGTCAGCTTGGCTATAGTATCTGCCTCCCTGCCTGGACCTCTTGTACAAAAGAAGAGGCACGTGGTCCTCAGCCATGGCTTAACAGCAAAATCACGTGGACTGCCTAAAACATTGTTTCCTGTGCCCCAGATCCTTACTTAATAATCCTGGAATATGGCCTGGAGGCAAGCAGTTGTTTTAGCACTCCCAAGAGCACTTACTGTTTATCAGAAGGTGAGATTTTCTGGTTTAGAGCAATCGGCACCCAAAGTCTCGTTGTCTCCAATTTCTACCAGGTTCCTCCTTGTATGCTTTCCTGGAACAAACCTTGAAGTGTCAGTCAAATCCAAGTCTGCCTCAGCCACATAGCTTATTGACCACCCTTTCACTTGCTTGATTCTACTATGCCTCTATTCTTAGCAAAACCCATAGGTACATTTTACGTCTTCTTTTTAAATAAAACCAACTGCCATTACACTCTAGCCTTTGCCTCAATCCAAATTTACATACTTTATGTGGTCTGTTGTTTTTTTACTCAAGGAATTTCGGTTCTTTCCCACCTTATAACGCATGAAGATGGGCAAGGCAGAGTCCAAACAAGATTTGTGCTTTGGAACTTAGGGGATAGAAATGGAGAGGGGGGTTGGGTAGATGGAAGAGTAAGAAATTATCCAGTGATGTATGACCAGTTTATGAGCACTCTGGCTTGATACTGAGTCACCACCAAGCAAAGCCAGCTCTAGAAAAAGCTCGAGTGCACTCGCTGGAGACGAGGGCCCTTGACTACTTGATGCAAACTCTTGGATTCAGATACTTTGACGAACACATTCTAAGAACGAGTTGTTAAACATTCACAGTGTTGAATAGATGATGAATATAGATACCCACAGCTCTACAGAGGCCCACCAAGGCAGGGACCACCAGAAACACACTAAGACAAGGATCAATTTATTTCTTGGTGTTCTTGAGAATACTTCACAGCAGAGGGGAACTATGGCTTGCCTTGAGAAGATGTTAGGAAGGTCGTAGGATGAGATTGGAAGATGACAAGTTATTTCAGGAAGAACTCAAATAGGGTTTGGATTGGGATTACCTGAGTGACTAAAGATCTCCATGGATAGGGGATCTAATTTAAGGTTCAGGAGGAACTGGGAATGGACGGTAAGGGGAGCCTTTCATGGTGGGTTTCTTTTTCTTTTTTCTTTCTTTCTTTTTTTTGGAAAATAATTTTTTAATAGATATTTTCTTTATTTACATGTCATATGATTTCTCCTTTCTCAGTTTCCTCTCCCCCCCCAAAAAAACCAAAAAACAACAACAAGAACAAACCCCTGTTCCCTCCCTCCTCCTGCTTGCCACCCTACCCTCTCCTGCTTACTGGCCCTGTTATTCCCCTACACTGGGGCACAGAACCTTCACAGGGCCAAGGCCTCTCCTCCCATTGATGATGGACTTTGCAATCCTCTACTATATACATGCTGCCAGAACAATCAGTCCTACCATGTGTACTCCTTGGTTGGTGGTTTAGTCCCTGGGAGCATGGTAGGTTTCTCATTCTTACTCCATAGTTTCGTGGTGCCTCTGTTTTGATCTCTGTCTATGTTTCTCTTCTGTTCCTGACCATATGTATGAAGTAGCCTTGTCTTTGTCTGTACCCGTGGAGAGTCAGCAGCTGGTGTTAATACAATGTGAAGCGTCTATATTCATTAGGAGACCATGTGGCCTAGCTGGCAGTCTCCAAGCCACTACCAGCTGATGGTTGTTAAGGCTGTGTCTTTCTTCTCTCACAGACAAGTGGCATCAAGGTAGGGATGACAAAAGGGTCATGGGAAGATTCCGGATCAGGGATGGGATGGAAGTAAGGAAACGTGACCAGAAAGAATCTAATTTAAGCCAGCATAATGTGTCTGCTTCACCCCGTCAGCTCAAGAAGGCCCACCAGTCAAGGCAAGGCCTGGGCTCCTGACTATTTCTTCCATTTCTCCTCTCAGCTCTTCCCCCTTCCCCTTCCTGTTCCTCCCTCCCTCCCTCATCTCCTCCCTTCTTTCTTTTCCTTCATCCTCTCCTTGACTAATTCAAATGAAACATCAATTCACCAATTGTCTTCTTAGGCACAAGGTGCTCAGTTAGTACTTTTCTATTGAAATATTAACACATGACCATCAGGGTAATCCATTTTTAAAAACCATTTATGGATTCATAGTCCTACAGGGGATAAGTTCGGGTGTGGAAGGGCTGGGCTTTCCACTTACAGTCTGGTCTCTTAAGGCTAAAAATCAAGATCGTATTTTGACCCACTTCCTATGTGAAAGTGTGGAGGGAGAATTTGCTTCCAAAATCTTTCAGGTTTGGGGAGATTTCAGATTCTTGAGGTGGGTGATTGGACCCATTTTCTCCTGGTTTCTGGGGAGGCTGACTCCCAGCTCCCAGATGCCTTGCCTCAACTCCTTGCCTTGAATATTTCACAACAGGCCGCTTGCAGCTTCTGCTTCAAGGTCAGCAGAGATGATGCATCTCCCTCCTTTTCCCTCTGAACCCACCTGGAGTCACACTGTGCTTTGAAAGGTCTCATCAGGTT
This sequence comes from Montemys delectorum, assembly GCA_019843815.1. Taxonomy (NCBI): domain Eukaryota; kingdom Metazoa; phylum Chordata; class Mammalia; order Rodentia; family Muridae; genus Montemys; species Montemys delectorum. The sequence goes on from JADRCD010181905.1 coordinate 54,738, forward strand.
CAGTCAGGTCACACTGTAACACCTCAGTCTAGGTAAAACCTTCCACAGCTCCTTTTGTCGACATTCCAACAGAAGGGATAAGAGAGGGGTAAAAGAAGGGTAAAGGTCATTGGAGTCAACCTGGAATTCTGCCTTTCTCAGCTGGATCAATACACACATCAATAATCAAGAAAACTCCATACTAGAATCCACATGCTCAAAGGAGAGAACCAAATGGTCTCTGACTTGTGTGCTGTGACACACTCCACTTGTGTACTATAACACACTCCACATATGTGCTGTGCTGTGACACATTCCACATGTGTGCTGTGACATACCACATGTGTGCTGTGATATACCCCACATGTAACTGTGATACACCCCACATGTATTCCACATGTATGCTGTGACACATCCCATATGTGTACTATAACACACTCCACATGTTCTGTGACACCCCATATATGTACTGTGACGCACCCCACATGTATACTATGACACACTCCACATGTGTATGATAACACACTCTACATGTTCTGTGACACCCACATATATACTGTGACACAACCCACATGTGTACTGTAATACACCCCACATGTGTACTGTAACATGCTCCACATGTGTACTGTAACATGCTCCACATGTGTACTGTGATAGCCCACATGTGTACTGTAACATACTCCACATGTATACTGTGACACACTCCACATGTGTACTGTGATACCCCACATATGTACTGTGACACCCCACATGTATAGTGTGACACCCCACATGTATAGTGTAACACTCCACATGTATACTGTGACAGCCCACATGTGTATTGTGACATACTCCACATATGTACTGTGACAGCCCACATGTGTACTGTGACATACTCCATACGTATACTATGACACCCTACATGTATACTGTGACACAGCCCACATGTATAGTGTAACACTCCACATGTGTACTGTGATAGCCCACACGTGTACTGTGACACCCCACATGTATACTATGACACAGCCCACATGTGTACTGTGACACAGCTCACATGTGTACTGTGAAAGCCCACATGTGTACTGTGACACAGCTCACATGTATACTGTGACAGCCCACATGTGTACTGTGACACAGCTCACATGTATACTGTGACAGCCCACATGTGTACTGTGACACAGCTCACATGTATACTGTGGTATTTCCCATATATGCTGTAATACGCCCCACGTGTATCCCACATGTATACTATGACAGACCCCACTTGTGTACTATAACACATTCCACATGTTCTGTGACACCCCACATGTATACTGTGACACTCCACATGTATACTGTGACACAGTCCACATGTGCACTGTGACACACTCCGCATGTATACTGTGACACACTCAAACCTATACACAGACATTCAGAAACAGACACGTAATAAAAATTTAAGAAGAATGCCACTCCACAAGGAGTTACATAAGATAGTTTAAATGTACACTGTGGTAACTGAGTTACATAGCTCTAGTAACCTGCAAATTGGAGGAGATGATGAATCCTGTGTGGAATACAGGTCCAGACCCTTTATAGAAGGGATGTTTCAGCTGAGTGTGGAAGAGAAGGCCATGTCATACGTGGACAATACAGTTTGCCTCATGGAAAGTTCTCACTGTCTGTCTGTCTGTGTCTGTCTGTCTGTCTGTCTGTCTGTCTGTCTCTCTCTCTCTCTCTCTCTGTATGTGTGCACAATAAATATCTGGATGTGTCTTGTGGTATGTGTCTGGTATGTGTGTATGACTGTGTGTGCATAGGTGTGTATGTGAGTGTATATGTGTATGTGAGTGTGTGTGTGTGTGTGTGTGTGTGTGTGTATGTGTGAGTGTGAGTGTGAATGCGTGGCGTCTAGGAAAGTGAATTGGTACAGGTTCTAGCTTGGCTGCCATCACTGTCTCCCCTGCCTGTGGGTTGTTGATCTGAGTAAGTGGCCATCCTGTGAACACATGAGCATCTCTTCCTCTCTGCTATCCTAGATATTTAGCAAATAGAACTCCTCACAACAAAGTTCCCAATGACAGATGCTGCAGTTTCCTTTTTTCCGAGGAATGAGCTGTTTTTGCATGTACTACATCAGGACAGCACCTTAGCCCTAGACAATTAAATGGTACATCATTGCCTTAGAAAAGCACAAGAACAACAGTTCTGAAGAACTAACACTAACCACTTAAAGGCAACTCGCAGGCCAGAACGTGCACTAGATTCCTATAGTCCACGGAGGAGGGAGCAGAAGAGCACTGCTCTGAGATGACATCTTGTGCAGAAAAAATACAATGACTTGGTGTCTGGAGTACAATTACGAATTAATTGCATAAAAACCATGAATCTCACAGCATGACTTTAAAAACAAATAATTATATTAATTAATTGGAAAACAATGGGTGCACACTGCTGAGCTGTATTTAGGATGTTGATTTGGGTCTCTGTGGGCTGGGTTAGTTACACTAAACTACTGATTTCTGTTTTTGTTTGTTTGCTTTAAACATTTAGAATATAATGAATTTTGTCAGATAAGTAACATGCTTGTAAGGGAAGTGACTGGTTATTTTGATAAACAAGTGCATATTATATATATAATAGGATCTTGCATATGTGTGGTAAATTTATCAGACATTTCCCTGGGAGCATCAGCTTAAATGGTAGGGAAAGGTCACACTAAAAAGCCTGTTATCAGAACTGAGAACACACTGAATGATTTACCAAGGGAGTCTAAACTCATTTCCCCTTAGATAAAGTGTGAGTGCTCCCAGGGTCTGGAAGGGAGGCCATGGCAGGGAGCTTGGTGATGTTCACTTGGTGAGTTAAGAGGAGGAATATATATTTGCTTCTTTTACAATCTTTTTTCTTTTTTTCTTTTCTTTATTTTTATTGATGTGTGTATATGTGTGTATGTGTATGCATGTGTGCATGTGTGTGTGCATGAGTGTGTGTGTGCATGTATGTATGTATGTGTGTATGCGTGCATGTGTGTGTTTCTGCATGTGCTGGCCAGAGCTTGTTATTCTTGACTTCTTTTGTCTATATCCACGGTTTGTTTTGTTTTGTTTTTGAGACTCTCATTGACTCTAGAGCGTACCAATTCCTGTACACAGGCAGTCAGGCTGCCCAGTGAGCTCTATGAATCTTCTTTCTTTCCCCACTTTGCTTCTCCCAGAACCAGGATTCACGTGCTTGTAAAAGCATGCCAGATTTAACATGGGACCAGGGATCAAACTTAGACCCTCGGGTTTGCAGGGCAAGCACTTTATCCACTGGGCTGCCTCCCTAACATCTTCCTGGCACATTAGGAGGCAGGGTTAATCAGATGCCTACTAGGTGCAAAGCATTATGCAGCGTGCTGTAGCTGTAACAAGGTAAGAGTTCCACTTAATGTCTGTCCTTGGGGAGCTTGCAGACCATCTGCTTTCTGTGCTGTTGAAACACTGCTGTGCTAATGGAGCAAAGAACAATTGCCCCAAACATCCCTTAGAAACCACTTTAGATATTTGATTTCTTGTGATTGAAAACATACATCGGCATGTATGGATTATATACCTGTAGCAGAGAGAGGCAGAGACAAATTGTGCAAGCAAGGAGCACTGCACCCTGATTTATCATGTGAAACATTAAGAAAGAGAAAAGAGTCTTTGCAAAATGTGCTTCCATCTAGACTTTCCCTTCCCAAGCTTGTAATTAAACTAAGTTTATCTCTCTTGCTGCAGAAAAATTGAAGAGTACTTTCGAAGCTTTCTTTGTTAAAATGAAATGTAAACGTTTTGAAGCTCAAACCTATTTGGAAAATGCAAACATTTTAATTTGCTAGGCGATCTAATAATTACTCATACTGATTCTTTTTTGCACTTGATCCTATATGTGTTTTGCCGTTCATATTAATGATAGCAGTGTCTGAGACACTTTCCAAGCCAGAGCATATTGAGATGTTTTCAGCGCCCCTCCCCCTCCATTCCCTTTACCCTGAGCTACTAAATCTTACAGACTCCACCCTGGAATACTTTTCTTCTTGTTAGTTGTCCTGCTTCTATTATTCTTTTTATTCGAAGCGTCTTTTGTCCTTTAGACCCTGCCAATTGCTTTCTTGGTATTTCACAGATTCTGTCAACAAACGCTCATGGAACCATCACTGCTATTTGCTACCTGATGTTAGAGCTAACACACTTTTGTCTTTAATATAGAACCCAAACATGACCTCCACACCATGGGTCCAGCGATTTATTTGGTTTCTCTACTGGCCGTCCCACTGTGGTTTTACACTTTTCAAATTAATCTTTGCAGTTAGCATACACAGTGTGGTGGGATTCACCACGGAATCTTTATGCATACACGCCTTTATTCATAGTTCCCATTCGTTCATCTCTGCTCTCATCCCTCTTCTCTTTCCTTACCATCTAAAGGGACTATTGCACAATATTTGTCCATGTGGTTGATTCCTCAATATACTAAATTGTAATGATACAGAGAAGGTCAACGTGGCTCCTACATGAACATGGTGCATTTTTGAAGCATCCTGTTCATATGCTTTTCTAGAAAAGTTCAGGTTGTAGTGGAAAATAATCATGCATGCATTGAAGGTTAGATTGAGGGTTAGATTAGTACATTTGGAGAGAAAGTTACACAGTCTTTATTCACATTTAATGATGTATGCTTTTTAACTCAAATTCTATTTGTGACAATATATTTATTCTAAGGGAAAACACACTGAAAGTCATGGCTGCACTAAATGCCTTTTAGTTGCCTGTCAATGAGTACAGCAAATGGTTTTAAGTGTCCTAAAGTTAAAAAATATACTTTCTCAGTAAAAAGGGCTGCATCTGCTGGTGGGAAAACCACGGGGTGAGCTGCTAATGAGGCCTTGAAAAGACCATCAGAGCACAGGAAGAGCTGGCACACAACCTTTCCAGCGGACCCTGGAAGGCTGGTGGACATTAACAGGGACTGCGCCCCAGTCCGGTGGGACTCAGGGAGCATTACAGCAAACACCAGCGAGCGGAGAGATGCCATAGAACCCCTAGCTTAGATTTGGGTGAAAGCCAAAGGGAGGGAGGGCGGGCCATGACTGACTATACACCCTAAACACAAAGACGTGGCTGCTCAGTTTAAATCCAATAGTTTCTGTTTCCTCCAGACAGCATGACTCTGTAGAAAATTTCTGTTCTGTTGTTGGGAAATGAGGCGGTCCACACCTTTCCACTCCACATCTGCAGACTCGTGACTTGGTAAATTATCTTCTTCACCTCTGCCTCCCTAGTCCAAGTCTCCATCGTTGGTTTCTTGGACAACTACGCTGGCTTCTTGATGGCGTCCCCCGCTTTCCTATCAAGCGTTTCCAATCTATTCCTAGAGCCCACGAGCTACATTGCCGCACATCTCTCAGGGGCTTCTTTACACCCACGGCCACATTTCTAGTCATCTGCCCTCAATCTCCCCATCTGAGGCCCTTCTCCACCTAATGCCTCCCAAGTTCTATCCGAATGCAGAGCGTCATACTTACTGTTCTGCGCAGCAAGCCTCGTTCCCGCGTGCCAGCTTCAGCCTACTCCTGGACATGACCACAGGAACCAATACTCCTCTCTCTGTCCATTTGACTGCCGCTTACCATCGCCTTCATTGTTTGTCCTCCAGTACTTGCATCCTACCAACACTGGTTGGCGTCCTACCAGCAACAGCCGCATCACATCCTTCAGTTGCTTAATCCAAGTCTTGCTGGCATCCTCAGCTCATCTTTTTCTTTCTTACCCAAACTTCAGCTCATCATGGAACATGCACTCTTCAGTCTTAAAAACACAAACCATCTGGCCGCTTCCCACCATCTCTTCTGCTACTTTCCTCTCTCAGCTGGAGCCGTTGTCTTCTCTCTTCTGGCTGCTGGAATGGTCACTTGACTAGTTTTCCTGTCTCTACATCTGACCACTTATAGTCTATTCTAACAAAATAAAATAGTCCAATTGACTGCACATGCATAGTTTATACGCTTCTTTGTCTCCCTCCTCTCCCCTCTCAGAATTCGATTTTTATAAAACCCCACCAGATTTCATGTGACCAATCTCCCAGCCTCTTCTAACTTCTTTTGTACTGGATTTGTTTGGATGGCATTTAAATTCCTGAGGACAAATGTTTTCATCCTCATTGCTTCCGAATGTAAGTAAGTCAAACTCCTAAATGTCCCTGGTACTTTATACATTATCTATGCATCTCAGTCTAGAGTTTTGGATTAAATGGATTAACTATATCCATTTCTTCACCACTTACCATCTCTGTGGGTATGTAGGGATCATAAAGGCCTGTTTTGATTGGTCTTGGCTAATGGTGCAACTCAAGCCTCTGAAGCAATATGGTAAATGCTCAACAAATTCTTGTTGAAGAAATAACTGCGCATCTACTATGAAAACACTCGCACATTTACTTACATTATACTGAGTTAATGAATATATATTATGCATACAGATAGCAGTTTCCATGTTTCCCTGACAGGCTGCTATCTATGGTGGGTGAAGAAGGTTATACAACAAAGAAAAAAAATCAGCCATTCATAGAAATAGGAATTTTAAAGTGCAATATGTAGAGACACAATGATGCAGGGAACTGGAATACATTTATTATAGATCATAGTTCATCCTGTGATTTGCTAGTGACCCTACAAATGCTTCTGTTAACTTCCTAAGGAAAAAGTTAGTGTCACTTGCAAACTGCTTAACCAAAGAACTTGAGGGGTGGGGCAGGGCTTGTTTACAAAATCAAGAAAGAAGTCATTTCAGTGGGCAAGAACGCTTTTTCTTCTTTGTTTCATTTGTAAAACAGTGTGTGCGCGGACATATGTGTGCACACCACTGTGTCTGCAAGTGCCTGAAGAGAGCAGAAGGAAGGGCTGGATTACCTGGGACTGGAGTTGTAGACTGTTTGTTGCAAACATCATGTGGTGCTCAGTTCTTGAAGAACAGCCAGTCCTCACAAGTACTGAACTGAATCTCCAGCCCAGATTCCTTTTTGAAAGAGAGAGTCATATCACCAATCAGAGATGTGAGCTATTCTGTTTTCCATCTGCTTCGAAGGGCGTGCACATCTCTGCATCCCTGTGTGCAAACGCAGGGATCCAACATTATTCTCTGGGACAGTTAGGCTCGCTCCTCTCTTCAGGGTGTCCTCACTGTTCTCAAAGGCAGTTTCTTGTACCAAAAGGAAAAGGAAGAAGATGAGATGCAATTTTATCTCCCAGTTGAACTTGATTACAGGAGGGCTGTTATAATCAAAAGTTTGAATCCTGGAGGCGGGGGCATGCAAGGCTGGTAACAGGTTTGAGAGTATATGAGAGGAACAGAGGAAGAAAAAAATAAGGCGAAGGTAGAGAACAAATCAGGCAAGAAAATAATCACAGTAAAGCTTGTTAAAGCAAAAAACAAAAACAAAAACAAAAACAAAAACAAAAACCAAAACAAAACAAAAAAACAAAAAAACCAAAAAACTGGGAGAACAAACTGCCTCACAGACAGCTAAGTGTTAAGCAGACTGCTAGACTGCTAGTGGAAGTGGAAGAAAGCTTTTTGAAAACATTACTTTTATTATTTTAATAATTTATGTAGGAATCATAGTAACTGCAATCTGTTAGCCAGAAACAATTGCCAGCTGGTGTCATCCTGGAGTAACTATAGTAGGCTGAATGCAAATATGTTTTTCCTTTCACCTGGGGAGCATTCAGTTTTAGAAAGTTTCTATTCATTTTCACCAGAATTCGAGGTCTGCCCTCGTAGATAAGGAAGCCTGTTTACTGCAGGATTTAAGAGCTTTGATTAAGTTTACGGCAAGTTCTGCTGTGGTACTAGAGAGATCACACCTGGGACAGACAGTGTTTACCCAGCCGCAGTTACCTATCATTAGACACGAGCTTCTGAGCACAGCCTGAATTATCTATGCAATTGCCTTGAATCTGTGCATTGTTTTTCCTCCAATTATCTCAAGGAAACGGTGGCACCCTGTTATCTATTTTACTGAAGGTAAAAACAACAATAACAGGAAAGATTGTATAGGATTATGGGATAATGCTTTTTTGAATACTGTCATGAGGGTTGACATACGGACACATTTTACACAGTTCTGAACAGCATGGCTGTTATATCTTTACAATATTTTCTACTGAAATTCTCATAAATGACCTATTTTCGTAATTATGCCGTCGATTTATGATCAGTATTGTCTTTCCCTTGTTTATATGGAAACTCTGACTAGATACCAAAACATCATAGGATGTGAAATCGCTCTGCTTTGCCTGGCAAGCCATAGGGAAAAGGAGAGTAACTTAATTGTTTTGTAGCAATGCTGTTGTCTCTCCCTGCCTCTTGCCTCGTAGGGTCTCAGGAGGGGAGAGAGGAAACTGTGAGCTGTGTTTTTGTTCTTCTGTGGATTTCTTCCGTGGTGATTTGAATGTATTGCAGAGTGCTAGAAGTTCCTAGATTTGACTTTGCTCTAACCGGGCTTTCCTTGGTTCAGTTTCCTCATCTCAGATATGAGATATTATCCATCTTCTTTTTAAAAATAATATCCTTAGAGTGCTGCTCTGAGGAGCAAGAGTAGACGGGCAGGAAAGTGCTTTTCTACTCTGCAGGTTACCACCAACACTCCACTACTCATTTTAGGTATAAAGGCTCTTCTTAGCTACTAAGAATACTAAGGATATTCTAAATACTAAGTGACACTAAGAATATTTTAGAAAATAGGATATCTCTCCAATAAAAAAGTGTACAAAGGCATAATGACTTTTTTTTTTAACTTGAAGTGAAATACCCCCATCCAAGCATGTGTTCTTGTGTGCTTGTGCATGTGGAGGCCAGAGGACTCCTTGTGATGTTGTTCCTCAAATGCCATCCACCTTTTCTTTGAGACAGAGTCTATCATTGGCACTGAACTTGCCAAGTAGGCTAAGCTGGCTGGCTATCAGAGTCCTAGTGATGTTTGTCTTTGTCTCTACTTCCTGAGCAGAGATGCCGAGATTAGGAGCACTGGCCAGCATGTCCAGCTTTAAGAATAATTAGCTCTGGAAATCGAAACCTGGGACCTGTGTGTGCATTTTAAGGCTAGAATCAATCTCCAGTCTTTAAAAAAGTCCCTGTCAATTCGATGCATCCAGGAAATAATTGCTGGGTTTTACTAGGTTCTGCTTTTTTAAAAAGCACAATTTCTTGTTTTGGAGTGTCATATGATGTCATTAACAGGAATTTAAACTTGAGTGAGAGAAAAATAGAGCGCAAAAGGCTTTAGAGAAGTGGAGTCATTGTATCTAGCACCTTACTTGGGAACGTGGACTTTTACAGTATTAACAGCCCGCAGCACTGCAGCTGTCCTGAAGCTGAGAACAAGGTGGAAGCAGAGGAGGACCATTTTGTTGAGAAGAACTCCACCTGTCTAGAACAGTAAAAATAAGCTCTGATGAGCAAGCTTTGGCTTTCCTGTGGGAAGATCTGCATTTGAAGCGATGGTTGTACACGGAGCTAGACAGAAGAGGCCAGCACAGCTCTTAAGAAGAAACAAGTCCTGCACAGCGCCCCCAAGGAGAGAGTAGGCTGATGTGCCTGGCGTTGGATACCACACTGAGGTATGTGTGGCTCTGCTAACTAGTGGGGACACCTTCAGTCTGGGTCAGGAACTCATAGTACACTGCCCTCAATGTCAACACAGGGCCACTCTTAGCTTGGAAATCAGCCCTAGCAGGTCTAGACATTGTGGAGCAGGTACCCCAGATGGATGTGAATTGGATGGTGTATCAATTTATTATCTGAAAATCATAAAGTGTGTTTAAGCGAAGTTTGGGTTCTGGAGCAAATTAAAAATTTACACACTCTAAAGTTGACGTCTAAAGGAAACTTCTGTGGAGGAAACACAAGTGAAGGAAGCCGATGTTCTCACTGGGGTGGGAAAAGGCGAGTCTTGAACACTGAAGAGCTCACTTTGTGTTAATGGGATGGATTTTAGGATTTATATCCCGCAGGGCTGCATGTTGGAGCCATGGAAACGGAGTACGCATCAAACACGAAGCTCTTTACAGAGCTGCTTGCTGGTTGCGTAAAGTTGTAGCGTTGGACCTACTACGTTCATAGTTAAGGAAGCTTGGAACAAACTTGAGCATCAGTTTGAGTGTGTTGGGGAGACAGTAAATGAAGTCTGGAACCTACGTACCTTGCCAAGGAGGGACAAGCCCTCCCCAGTTTAGTCTGCGTGAGACTTCCTGCCATTGGGGTATTATTCCTGCAAACGAGACCAACCAGGTTTCTGTCCACCCTCTTACTGAGAAAGCTGCCAATGTTGCAATTTAGAGGAATCAGATCGTCGCTAGCAACGCCCTCCACGGGGCCTGATCTTGCTCGGCGGTAGCCTTCCTGCCAGATCTCCCCAGGCTGCAGGCTGAAGGGATTCCCACCCCCAGCCGCCTCCCGCGAGCCCGGCGGAGCGGTGGACTCCTCCCCTGGAAACTCCTCCGGGGCTGAGGAAGGCTCTGGCGCATGCTCCGTACCTAGGGCAGGTTTTTTTGCTGCGGGTAGCAGGGCTCCCGTCACACCGGCTGGCGGCTTGTGGCGGTGCCAGCCCGCGTGAGCGAGTGTGTGCGCGTTGCCTGCGCCTGGGCGGGCGGCCCCGGAGCAGTAGTGCGATTCGCCCGGGAGGCGGCTCCGCAGAGGCGTCTTGCTCGCCGCCGCCGAGGGGCGGCTTTGCAAACTTGCGGCGGGCTCCGGGCGCCCGGGGACCCGCGGGCGAAGGTGCGGGGCGCGGTGCACGCCGAGGGCTGGGGCTGCGGGGCCGGGCCGAGCCTTCGCCCTTGGCCGGCGCCCTGGCGAGCCTCATGCAGCCCCTGTGCTCGCCGCCGCAGCTGCCCCGGGAAGGTCCGGGTCCCGAACCCTGAACCGCAGCGCCCGAGCGTCTGCCGAGGAGCGGCGGCAGGATGCTCCGTGTCGCCTGAGAGCGCCGCGCCCGCGGGCGAGAGGAGCCGGCCGGAGCCCGGAGCCCCAGGGATCGCCAGGAGCCCCACGCCACAGCCGCCGCCGCCGCCGCCACCGCCGCCGCCGCCGCCGGCGCCCGTCTTCTCGGCTCCGCTCGTAGGCCCCGGCTCCGCCAGCCCCGGAGTGCGGCGGGGCAGCCAGACAGCCGCTCTCCTCGGCGGCAAGGGGCATGGAGGAGCGGCGGGCTCCGAGCCGCGCCCCGGAGTCCCCGAAACTTCCGAGCAGGCGCCCGATCGCGCCGCTGCCGCCGCAGCCCCCTCACCTGGCGGCCTGAGAGCGGGACCATGGATGAAAGGTTCAACAAGTGGCTGCTGACGCCGGTGCTCACTCTGCTCTTCGTGGTCATCATGTACCAGTACGTGTCCCCTTCCTGCACCAGCTCCTGCACCAACTTCGGGGAGCAGCTCCGCTCCGGGGAGGCCCGCCCGCCCGCCGTCCCGAGTCCCGCCCGACGGGCACAGGCTCCCCCGGAGGAGTGGGAGCGGCGGCCCCAGCTGCCACCGCCGCCCCGGGGACCGCCCGAGGGGTCTCGTGGGGTCGCGGCTCCCGAGGACGAGGATGAGGATCCGGGGGATCCGGAGGAAGAGGAGGAGGAGGAAGAGGACGAGCCGGACCCCGAGGCGCCCGAAAACGGCTCCCTGCCCCGCTCCGTGCCGCGCTTCAACTTCACCCTGAAGGACCTGACCCGCTTCGTGGACTTCAACATCAAAGGGCGGGATGTGATCGTGTTCCTGCACATCCAGAAGACCGGGGGCACCACGTTCGGCCGGCACCTGGTGAAGAACATTCGTCTGGAGCAGCCATGCAGCTGCAAAGCTGGCCAGAAAAAGTGCACCTGCCACCGGCCGGGCAAGAAGGAGACCTGGCTCTTCTCCCGCTTCTCCACCGGCTGGAGCTGCGGGCTGCACGCCGACTGGACCGAGCTCACCAACTGCGTGCCAGCCATCATGGAGAAGAAGGATTGTCCCCGCAACCACAGCCACACGAGGTACTGTCCCGTTCCCGTTCCGTCGTCGGGCGTCTGTTGGTTTCCTGAGCCCCACTCCCTTCCCCAAGTCCCGACCCCGTCAGTCCCGGGTCGCGCTCCTTTTACTGTCGGGCAGCGGTTTCCAAAGGGTGGGCAGAGAATTTGGGGGAAGGGTGAGAACCCGCTAGATACCGCGGGGGTCTTGAGTTGGTTTCTTTCCCATGCTTCACTGTTTCTTGCCATCCCCTGTAACCTTCAGACGTGTCCACGGCCATCCCGATGTGCATTCTGTGCGTGCGGTGCCTAGCATCGCGTGGTGAGGTATTTGGAGCAGACACTCAAGACCAGCTATGGAATAGCCAAGGTGTTGAGGGTCTGGGTTGGACCAGAGAGGTCGAGTCTTGAACTTAAATTATGTGGTGGAAACCGGAAGGGTAGGGAAGCTGGGAGGGAAGACAGAGTTTTTCAGGAATGGCCAGGCAGGAGCATAACCCCCTTGTAAGAGGCTCTTGGGTGGCTGCTTGCCAGCTTAGAGAACAATCCTCTTGATGCCGCTTTGAAAATCTATCTACACGTGCAAATTCGTGCTCCACTGTGATAGCCCTAATTCTGGAGCTGGTCATTGTTACTGGGCAGTGCCAGGACTTGGACGCATGCTGTTCTTCGTGAGACTGCCGCTTTCCCCCTTAAGCCATTCCAACAGTTTATTTAAACATTATTTGTTAAATGCCTACTGTGTGTCTGGGTGTGTGCTGAGTGGATACAAAGATCTAATAACTAAGAGGAACGCTAGCCGCTGAGAACCGTAGTTGAGGACTGAGAAAGTTTGAAGTCTCTGCTGCCAATGCGGCTGCTTACATTATCGTCCGGTGAGAGAAGCAGGCTTAAGAACATGGTTGGTTGCTCGCTCTGCCCATTGCCATCTGGAGATTAATCTGACATGCTCAAGGGAATAAAATATTAAAAGAACAGAACACTAGTTTTATTGAAGTTTTTATCTCAAAGGTTTCAAACAATTTGGTGTAAGGAAATAGGAATTGAAACAGTCAGCTCAATGTGTTGATATCAGATAGCTTTCTGCATTTGACATTATGGAAAAGCTTCATTTACTGGAAACTGCCCAGATTCTGAAATTTGCCACGATTGCGGCATCTAATTCTACTTCATTTCTCTGAGAATGAGCAGACTTTCATTATAGGATTTTTTTCCCTTTTACTCTGGCAGGTCTTTAAATGCTTTATCTCTCAACTCCTCCTGTCTGTTTGATAGAAAGTGGTTAGAATAAGAAGCTGGTAGTCTTTCTCCCTTAATGTGTGTGCACCTGTAAATATTTTAATAATGCGCTGTTTTAGAATCCACCATTGTGTTTTAGCTTAAAATTTCTAAATTAAGTGTTGCATTCAATCTCTCCACTACACAGCACGTGACTTCAGTGAGATTGTCTCTGTTCTGTATCACTCCATGGAGTGGCCTTTGATTTGGATGTTAGACATTCCTGGTTGATCCCAAAGAGTCTGGGAGCCTGTTTCATTTTGTGCATTGTAGTAAAACTGGAGTCTTTCATAAGCACATCAAAATACCCAGTGACCTTCAGTGAGTGTCAGTATTAAAAAAAAAAAAAAAAAAAAAAAAAACAAAAAACAGAACAAAGTCGAGTGACATCTTAGTGGGAAATGAAGACGTGTAGCTAGTAAGGAGGGTGGGACATGTGAAGTAGCTGGCTGGGTGGGGAGGTGGCCCTGCTGCTGAGGCCCTGTGTAGGCCACAAGAGTTGGATGGGACCTGTGAGGTAGCTGGCTGGGTGGAGAGGTGGCCCTGATGCTGAGGCCCTGTGTAGGCCACAGGCCTTGGTTAAGTTGTTTGCTCTAGAGGCTGTGTACTCTCTGCGTTCTCTGACACAGGAAAATCCCACCTTGACTCTTTGAACATGTGGTTTCTATCTAAAGCAAATAATGTTCTCAATTTACCCATGGATCATAAACACCCATTTCTTTTTGCTCCACAAGTTATGGGGTCATCATCATGCATGGGCTTGCTTTGCTTTCCCATTTTTGTGGCATTTTATGTCGCATTGTATAACCTTCTTTCTTCCCACCTTGTCTCCTTTTCCCCAGTGAGTCTCAATTACTTTCCTTCCAGATACTGTAGGAAGGAATAGCTGTGATCTATGTGAAGTGCCCTGCATCAAAAGCTATAGGGAAGGGCTTGAGGGGACATTAATAGTAGCATCTCGCTGGCAGAGAAGATTGAATTAGTTGTCTGTCATTGTAATGTCTGTGTACAGCATTCTACAGTCAACAAGATTAGCCTGGATAATGGAGGGTACATTTCCACAATGCAAAATGGCAGATAATCTATTGCTACATAATGGGAACAAGGTTCTACTTCAAATAGGGCTGACTCTAAGCAAAATTGCGGAGGAATGCCTCTTGGTTTTATTTCCCTGGGCACTCTGCTTCTGGTCCCCTCTTGGCAGCTCCTCCCCCTTTCTCTTAAGGATCAACGCCCTTGTAGATCATGTAATGGGTAAATGTAAGACTCTGGAGTTGGAAGAAAGTGGATCTCACGTGTTCTCCGAACTAGGAGTAAGTTATACTCTTTCTGAGTCTGAGTTGCACATATGCCCCTACTTTGTGATGTAAATAACACTTAGGATGTCCTATATAGCTGTTATAAGAACTAAATAGCTAATCTATAGTATGCATAACATAGTATTTATGTATGGTACAATATGCTGGTGTATAGTATTAATACCTGTGTATATGGTAATTGGGTAGTGAGAACAGAGCAAGGGACACTTGGACTAGAGCCAGAAGAAGGAAAGCCGACTCTGAGGGGACATGGGGGAACTGAAGGATGCATCATATGGATTTTCATAGGCCCAGGAATGGGTAAGACCCTGGAGTGGTTCAAAGGTGAATGTGACACAGACAGTGGTTGGGACTGGATAGGAAACCAATGGAAAGATGGCTTATCTCTCTTTAAAACTAAGGATTTCTTCTTTTGCATGTGATGTTTTCCCCTTCATCATTTCCTCAGTGGGTTATCCTTTCTCACTGTCTTGTGCATTCTTTTTCTTTTTGAATCCCGTGTGTGTGTGTGTGTGTGTGTGTGTGTG
>JADRCD010181906.1:213-10301 GCA_019843815.1 Montemys delectorum
TATGCATGGTTTCAGTGTGTATTGTGTATGTATGTTTTCAATGTTAACTGGGCATGCATGGTTTCAGGCTCTTCTATTCTGGTTGGAATGGTCAGAGGCAACACATCACATACCAAGGCCATGCTGATATTGATAGCAAAGACATCATTCAACACAGTACTGACCAGAGAAACCTCTGCATATTTGGCTGTCTCCCATGTTCCAATACCTTATTCTACTGTGTGTGTGTGTGTGTGTGTGTGTGTGTGTGTGTGTGTGTGTGTGTGTTAATTTGGGCCTAGACTAGTGAATAAAATGGAGATGATGGGTAATCATGACCTCTTTCTCTTGAGTTTTAAAAGGTGGTGCTGTTTTGTGTAGTTCTCTCTGGGATACAATATTGTGTCAGATTTGCCGCTTTGCTTGGTAGAGGCTGTTTTAGAGTGTTCTGAACATCCTTCCTAATCTGATCGTTTTTAGCCCACAGGCTGCTAAATCAGTGAGGATGGTTATACCATCAAATGAGTTCATTCTAATTATTTGTGGACCACAAAATGGATACCAGGTAAGAACATGGAACCAATGAGCCAACTGAGTTAAATGTGGCCAGGACTTCCTTGATTACTTGGCTCCTATATGTCTCAAATATAACTGTTAAGAGCTTGATGATTGTGATAGTTGATGTCCTAATTAGGGTCTCTATTGCTGTGATGAGACACCATGGCCAGAATCAACATGGGGAGGAGCGTGGCTATATTATTACTCACCTTTATGATTGAAGACAGTCAAGGCAGCTGATTCAGAGGCCAGGGAAAATAATACTTGCTGACTTGCTTCTCGTGGCTTGCTCATGGCTTTCTTATAGAATCCAGAACAACCACCTGTACCACTAGCTGTGGCACTACTCACAGTGGGCTGTATCCTCCTGAATCAATCACTAATTAAGAAGACATTTTCTCAAATGACTCTCATTTGTATCAAGTTGGCATTAAAACTGTGTAAGCATATACCTTACACTATAGCTGAAACTAGCATGAGAGCAGAAAGTGAAGGAAAAACTGCTGGGAAGAAAAGCAGAATGGATTTTTGGCACTACTCATGGAAGCTTAGAGTTTCACCAGGTAGTTTTCTTCCCTATATCAAATATCATAGTATTTTTTTTTGAAATAGAAGTCAAATGACTACAGAGAGAGATTTCCAGAGTAATATATTCTGAAAAAAAATTTTCTTCAAAAACATGCCTAACATACAATTGTCAGAAAAGTTTTATAAATAAACACAGAGACATTTAGTGAAAGAAAGTATGAATACATGTTGGAATTTTTATAATTATAATATGGAAAATTATATATTGAGAGGGCAGTAATCATTTATTTAATTAAAATTCATTTTGGAATATATATATATACACATATGTATGTATATATATATATATATACATATATGATTGGTAAATTATCAGTAACTTTCTCTAGTAGGATTTGATTGTGGCTGCCTGCAGCCACACATGAACGGGTCTTCTGGAATGGGAGTTAGAGCCTGTGAAAAATTAAGGGAACTGGAATGTGGGAAGGGGTTAAAAAATGAGACCGAGGCATAATGTGCTTTCAGTCCTCCATCATTATTGAACACTCTTTGTTACAAGCAGGTAGGTAGAGATAAACCCCTCCCCCAAGTCCATCAGCAACTCATGGCCCAATCAGCATCTTCATTTCAGTATCTGGAGGTGGGACTTTAGGCGTAACAGGAACTTGGAGAGAGGCAGGGCTATTAGCAGAAGGTTGGAGGGAGACCCGACTATTTGCAAGAGCTTAGAGAAAGGCATGGCTATTTGTGGCAAGGCAAGGTCTGAAAGAAACAGCTCTTAGCTGGAGGAGGGTCATGTATAAAAAATGAAGAATTTTATTTCTAGAGCATGTTTCTAAATATTAAAGTCAGACCAAACTCAGTAAATCAAATATAGAAATGAAAATCAGAAAATATTTTACAACCTAGTGATCATTGCCTTTGCTTTGGTTCACCATGAATGGCAAAGGGCATTGAGTACATTATACTGTTATATAATAATAGACATCAAAGAAAAACGAATTGGGAAGTCAAATGGTAGTGGTGCATTGCTATAATCTCAGCACTAAGGAGTCAGAGGCAGGTGGATCTCTGTGGGTTATTCTGGTCTATAGTTAGTTACAAGACATCCAGGACTGTTTCACAGAGAATCCTATCTTGAAAACAAACAAGAGAACAATCAAACAGAAAAGAAAAGGAAAAGAATAGAGTTGGGAAATAGCATAAGATTGAGAGGATATAATTTGTGTGCTCAGGTGCTAATGGAGATGAGGTAAATCCTTTGGAAGTTTGATATTTGAGAAGTCATTAATTAAAGAGAAATAGAGGTAAGAACATAAAGCTGTATGCTCATGGCTAATTTACATCTTCCTTTACTGTTATAAGCTTATTATACTAGTAAACTTGATTTGTTCTCTGAAAAAAAGAAAGAAAAGAAAATATCCAACAGAAGATATTTTCTCAAATGACTCTAATTTGTGTCAAGTTGGCATAAAAACTAGCCAGCATAGTTGATTTTGATTCTTTTTCTTGATTGGATTAAGAAACTCTTAGGGCATATTCAGGGATGATTAACTGAGAAGAAAGACTTGCCCTTTATGTGGGTGGCACCAAGTCTGTGGTCTGGGTTCCCAGACTGAATAAAAATGGAGAAACGGTAAGACACTTGAGCACCAGCATTCCCTTTGTCTCTTGATGCACTGAGATGTAGGCAAGGAGCCTTATGCACAGGCTGGAACTGGCTTTAGCTGTGTCTTTCTTGCCATGGTGAACTGTATGTCCTGAAGTATGAGCAAAAATAAGCCCAATGCCCCCTAAGTTACTTATGTTAGCATTTTGTCATAGCAATAAGAAAAGCAATGACTTCTACAAGTAAGTTCTGGGTTTGGACATTAGCTTGCTCTACTCTCTAGCCACAGATCTGAGACTAATACATTCCCAGGAAGCCCCCTGGGCTTGGCCCAATACTTTAAATTGTCAGCCTCTGGATTCAAAAAATATTGTATTTTGTTTTGAATTATGTATGTATGTCTCTGTGTAGGAGACTGTTCATGTGAATGCAGGTACAGAGGCCAGAGGAGGAGGGCGTCAGATCACTTGATTCTAGAATTTCAGGAAGCTGTGAGTTTCCTGACATGTGTCCTGGGAACTAAACTAAGGTCTTCTACAAGAGCGGTGAGTACTCTTCACTAGTGATCCATCTTTGCAACTCTTCTGGATTGTTTTTAAAAGCAACGATCAAGGCCATCCAAGTTGGCAGTTTTCCAAGGTCGTGGGTCCCACCTCTTCCTTATTTTTTGAGTACTATGTACCATATAGGACACCTACTTCCATCCACTCAGGACCACCAGAAAAATGTTTCTGAGCTGCACAGTTAGCTGTTCCCAGAGTTATCTGAATACCATCTACTGCTTAGGAGCTCCATTAGGAACCATTAGGAGATATTAGGATAGAGTTCCAATATAGCCATGGGAGTCTGTCTCAGCATGTACATTCTTGGACTATTCTGGGCTCTAGTGGTTTTAAGTTGTGTTAATCAGAGAGCACACTGGAGGTTACTCTATG
The DNA here is from genome assembly GCA_019843815.1 of Montemys delectorum. Taxonomy (NCBI): domain Eukaryota; kingdom Metazoa; phylum Chordata; class Mammalia; order Rodentia; family Muridae; genus Montemys; species Montemys delectorum. Next base: position 3,823 of record JADRCD010181906.1, read on the forward strand.
GGGTGTGTAATAGAAAGTGTTCTTGGATCAATAGATATTGGAGGAAGCAGGTGGATGTGGGGTGGAAGTGGAAAGAACTAGGTGCTGGGAGGAGGTGGCTGCCACCCATGCCTGCTGAGGCTCTGAGCCACTCCAGTGAGAAACACAACAAAATGTGCTGTCTTTTCTATCAAAGCATCAAGTAAAACAAAACCCCATTAAACAATTATAAAGAAGCCAGTTTTTCCGGCTGGGCAGTGGTGGCACACGCCTTTAATCCCAGCACTTGGGAAGCAGAGGCAGGCAGATTTCTGAGTTTGAGGCCAGCCTGGTCTACAGAGTGAGTTCCAGGACAGCCAGGGCTATACAGAGAAATCCTGTCTCAAACAAAACAAAACAAAACAAAACAAAACAACAAAAAAAGAAATTCAAATTCTTCCAGGGCCTATCACTTCTGCAAATGAAAATATACACACAGGCTTCATTTCTCTGTAGAAACTGTGCTGCTCCATATTAGACAGTGATATCTTAGATATCTAATATGGCGTCTCAGAGTGAATCACAGGATCCTATTTACACAGCCTTCCAAAGAAGTAAAGCTTTCTACTTTGTCAGAGTACTTTGGATTGTGTGGTCATATTCTTGAGATCCTGGAACGAGTCTTTGGGTTTGACTGGAACCACTTTTTTTTTTTCTTAAGATTTTTTAAAATTTTATTTATATGAGTACACTGTAGCTGTCTTCAGACACACACCAGAAGAGTGCATCAGATCCCATTACAGAGGGTTGTGAGCCAGGACCTCTGGAAGAGCAGTCGGTGGTGCTCTTAACCACTGAGCCACCTCCTCTCCAGCCCTGGAACCACTCTTTATTCCCCGACACCAGCTAGTTGCTTGAAGCAGTTTGTCTCTAGAAGGGACAGGTCAGTGGAGGAAGCAGCTTTCCTTCTAGCTGCTGTGGACTTCAGGGGAAGCATTGATGCTATCTTCAGGCAGCATTCCTTTCTCTGATGCTGAGTCTTGGTGCCATCTCAGTTGTCTTCCCTTGTCAATTAACATAAAGTAGTTCTCCACAGACATTCCCACAGGCCAATCTGATTTAGAAAATTCCTCACTGACTCTCTTTCCATGATTCTAGATTTTGTCAAGTTGACAAAACCAAACTTCAAGATGTATTGCCTAAAAATTTTCTGGTTTGTACTGTTATCAAGAGTGTTTGATTTGATCTATATGTCCATGTTTTTATTGCTAACATATAGAACTATAATTGATTTTTGCCTGTCTTTTATCTATAGTTGTGAAACCCACTTGGTTATAACAGGCTTTATTAGGTTATTTCTGTGATAATATACATCAATGATCACATCATTTGTAATTGTGGATTGTTTATATTATATATAACATATGTTATATATAATATATTTATATACTATATATACAATATATATATGACTTTGTGTATATGTATATATAATTTTGCTAACTTGGGGATGATTGAGGTTGTAAATCATATTTAATTGTGCATTGTTTGAATTCTGTTTCTGTCTGTGTGAATTTTCTTACCTCTTACTTTTTTTTTGAACCCCACCCAGCATTAAATAGAGTTTCAGGATTGAAATTCTTGCCTTGTTCCCTAATGCTAAATGTAGCTTCTCTGCAAGTGTTCTCCATTAGGTCCAAGAAGTTCCCTCTGTTCTTAATTTTTATAAGAGTATCTTAGTTACTTTTCTATTGTTCACCACAAATGAAGCAATTTATAAAAAAAGTGTCGGATTTGGGCTAAAGTTTCAGAGGCATAGACTCTATAATAGTAAAGCAAAGCAACAGCTGAGAGCTCACATCTTGTTCTAAAATAATCAGACAGACAGACACACAGAGAGAGAAAGAGATAGAGATGGATAACTAGGAATGGGGTAAGGCTTTTGGAACTTCAACTCTTGCCCCATAACATATCTCATCCAACAAGGCCACACCTCCTAATCCTTTCCAAACAGTTCTACCAACTCCAACTGGGACCAATTATTCAAATATATGAGCCTATGGGAGCTATTCTCTTTCAAACCACCTTAGAGAGTAACTATCATAAATGAGTTTTTTATTTTAGCTAAAATCTTTCATTTTCATTTCTGTATTTTCAATGTGTGTGTGATGGATATGTGTATGGGAACATGTATGTGTGCACAAGTGTTCATGTAGAGTTTTAAGGGTTGGGGTCAGAAGTTTTCTTTGGCTACCTTTTCATCTTATCCAAGGAGGGAAAGTACAATGGTTAATTTTTGTCAACTTGACATAAACTAGAGTCACCTGGAAGAGGGAACAGAAATTAAGAAATTGCCTCCATCAGCTTAGCCTGCAGGGATGTCAGTAGGGGCATTTTCTGGATATTTGATATTTTTTGATATTTCTTAACTGATATGGGAGGGCCCAGACCACTGTGGGTAACACCATCCCTGGGCATGTGGGCCTGAATTGTATAAGAGTAGCTGACTAAGTTAGAGGGATCAATCCAGCAAAGGATTCCTCTGTGGGAATATCTATGAAATATTTTCTCAATTAACGATTGATGTAGGAGGGTCTGGTTCACTGTGGGTGGTCCCAGGTCATATAAGGAAAGTAGCTGAGTAATCCTGAGAGCAAGCTAGTAAGCAGTGTTCCTTTGTGTTCACTCCTTGGAGCTATTGCCTTGGCTTCCTTCCTTGGTTTGTCTCAATGATGAACAACACATAAGCTAAAAGAAATCCTCCCACACATCAAGTTGGTTTTGGACAATGATTTATCACAGTAATAAAATTAAGCTAAGGCCAAAAGTTTCTAGTCAAACTTAGAACTTGCTGATATGCAATCATGGTCTGGGAATCCCTTATCCCAGATTTCTTTATCCAGTGCTTTTCTTTTTATGTACAAAATGATATGGTAATGAGAATTTTCTTATCTATAATAATGATATGTATTGATTGGTTTTAAAATATTGAACTAGACTTGCATCTTTGAAACGACCCCTATTTGGTCAAACTTTTGCTTTTGTAGTCATGAGGGATGCTGGTCTCTACATTAAAAATTCTGTCTTTGTCTGATTTTGGTATTAAAGTAATACAAATCATACAAAATTAATTGAAAAATGTTAATTTTCTTCCTTTTTAAGGAAAATATTATATAGTATTGGTATAAACCTTTAAATATGTTGTAGACATTTCCAGTGACATTATTTGGGCAGGAGACTTGGAGAGGGGCTTGAATACTTGCAAACTAAAATTCTTTCATAGTGAAGAACTCGTTAGTTACTGATTTTATAATAGTTGAGTGTAGTAGCTTTTGCTTGGGGGACTCTTTTAATTCATTTTGTGAATGTTATGTGTGTTGACTGTCTCCATATTTTTTAATGTCTGCAAGGTCTGTAGTGATGTATCCTGCTATGTACATATCTTCTTTTTGTCAGTCTTGCTAGATGTTATAATGTTAGTGAGCTCTTCCAAGTAATAGCTATTTGTTTTATTAATTTCTTACTGTTCTGTTTTTATTCTAACCAATATTTTGCTGTAATCTTTATTATTATCTTTATTCTTCCCATGTTGTATTATTTTGCTTTCCTTTTAATTTTTGATACTTGAGATGTGGACTTAGATGATTAGTAAAAGATATTTTGTCTTTTCTAATGTTTGTTTTGTGAACTTTTCTTGATTTAGGAGATTCGCTAACATTTCATTTTCATTCAGTTAACTATACATTTTAAATTGTTTCCTTGAAATTTCTTGTGATTCATAGATCATTAAAGTGAAGTTTTTTTTTTTTGGTTTCTAAGTCTAGATACTTCCCTTTTTATATATTATAGTTTGATTTTTATTGTTGTCAGAGAACACATTCGGTAACATATGTTTGAATTTCTTGAGGTTGGTGTCTTACTTAGGATTTTACTACTGTGAACAGACACCATGACCAAGGCAAGTCTTACAAAGTACAACATATTTACAGGCTGGCTTACAGACTCAGAGGTTCAGTCCATTATCATCAAGGCTGGAGCATGGCAGCATCTAGGCAGGCATGGTGCAGGAGGAGCTGAGAGTGCTACATCTTCATCTGAAGGTTGCTAGCAGAATACTAGCTCCCTGGCAGCTAGGACAAGGGTATTAAAGCCCACACCCACAAGGCTACACCTACTCCAACAAGGCCATACCTCCCAACAGTACTACTCCCTGGGCCAACCATATACAAACTATCACAGTTGGTTTAATGGCCTATCTTTGTATGTGGTCACTAGACACTTTAAGAGAAAACAGATTTGCATTTGGGTGAAAGGCTTTGTAAATGTTTGTTTCATCCTGTTGGTTGAAAATGTTGAGTTTTTCAATTTCTATGCTAACTTTCTGTCTAGATGGTCTTTCAGTGGTTGAGAGGGGGTACTAATCTATAACATACCTGTGGATGTATTTCTTAGGCATTCTTTACAACATTATTGTTTGGTGTATGAACATTGAGGATTGCTAAGTGTTTTTAGAGAAATGATCATTTTATCAAGCTGTAATACATTCCATTTCTGGTAATTGTCCTTCCTATGAAATCTATCTTATTTGATGTTAATTTAGCCATTGCTACTCTTCACTGATTGATATTTGTATAATATCTTTTTCTATCTTCTACTTTCAGCAAGATAATATTAGTTTGAAGTGATCTTATAATAATTTTGTTCTGGACTGAATGTTTGTGTTGTTTCTCAAACCCATATGTGGAAATCTTAACTCCCAATGTGATGGTATTTAGGTAAATCTTGGAAATTAGTTAGCTTCATATGAGTTCATGAAAGTAGAACTCTTGACATAAGATTGTGGATTGTTTTAGTTACCTTTCTTATTGTGTAACAAAGTATCTTACCAATACAACTTAAAGAAGGAATGTTTATTTTGGAGCATGGTTTTAGAGGGTGTATTCAATCATGGAAGTGAAGGTAATGGTAAAGTTCAAGGCAGCTGGAATGTGTGACTAAGGCTTCTTACATCTTAGTGGGTCAGGAAGCAGAAAACTTAACTTGTAACAGAAGTGGAAGACCATGAATAACCTTTAATAGTTTACAAGTAGTGATCTACATTTACTAGTTAGGATCTATGTCCCAAAGTTTCTACAACTTTAAAATATCATGCCACTGAAAGAAGACCAAACTTCAAACTTATGAGCCTTGGGGGATATTTTATTTTGTATTGGATAGTTTTTGTTCAACTTGACACAAGCTAAAGTCATTTGAGAGGCGAGAATTTCAAGGAAAAAATGCTCCCATTAAATTGAGCTGCAAGCAATGCTGTAGGATATTTTTCTCAGTGATTGATGGGGGAGAGTACAGCCTATTGTGGGTGGTGTTATCCCTGGGCTGATGGTCCTGGGTTCTATAAGAAAGTAGGCTAAGAAAGTCATGATAAGCAAGCCAATACACCCAACTTCCTCGTTGGCTCTGTATACAAGATCAATGTCCCAAGGTATTGCCCTGCCTCCAAGTTCCTGTCCCATTTGAGTTCCTCTTTTGGCTTCCTTTAGTGATAGACTACAATGCAGAAGTGTAAGCTAAATAAACTCTTTCCTTCTCAACTTGCTTTTGGACATGGTGTTTTGCCATGGCAATAGAAGCCCTAAGCCACACTTATAAACTGTAATATTCTACCCCTAGCCATATCATGATGCAAAATGCATTTAGCCCAATATTAGGATTTGCCCAAGTTTTAATGATTTAGACACTGCTTAAAAGTCCAGTTGCATTATCTAACTGCAACAGCCTTCATGAGTTCTCCTCCAGAAACACCTTCTTTCTTGGGCAACCTCCACTAGGTCCTTGCAACTTTGATTTGCAGACAAGTTCTTAGGAACTCTAAGATCCTGGAGTTTCCATTTTAACTGAAACCTTACCTTCATAACTTTATACATTGTCCTATGACACCGTCTTTTCTGAGAGTCTGAACTTGGTATGTATTGCTTGGCCTCATAGGCCTTTATCTGAAAATTTGGGGCAAACCTCGATGACCTTATCATTCTTGCATTTTTCGTGCCTGAAAATCAAGCACCATACAAACAACGCTGATATAGTAATTGTCTTAGTCAGGGTTTCTATTCCTGCACAAACATCATGACCAAGAAGCAAGTTGGGGAGGAAAGGGTTTATTTAGCTTACATCCACATGGCTGTTTATCACCAGAGGAAGTCAGGACTGGAACTCAAGCAGGTCAGGAAGCAGGAGCTGATGCAGAGGCCATGGAGAGATGTTTCTTGCTGGCTTGCTTGCTTTTCCTGGCTTGCTCAGCCTGCTCTCTTATAGAACCCAAGACTTCCAGCCCAGGGATGGCACTACCCCTTTGATCACTAATTGAGAAAATGCCCCACAGCTGGATCTCATGGAGGCATTTCCCCAACTGAAGCTCACTTCTCTGTGATAACTCCAGCCTGTGTCAAGTTGACACACAAAACTAGCCAGTACAGTAATGTACCATACAAGCCATACAAGCCAGTTCTGATGCTGGCTTGGGA
>JADRCD010181910.1:0-30893 GCA_019843815.1 Montemys delectorum
AAAAAAAAAAAGCGATTAATATTGTTATGACTTGGCACCCGTGAAGACATGCATTGTCCATGTTCTCTCATTCTTACAACAGTCCTACAGGTCAGGAGTCAGGCCAGCTCACATCTTAGAAAACTGAGGCAGAAGGAGAACCTGGCTGAAACCACACACCTAAGTCCTTGCACGGAGCCTTCTGCGGCTTCCAGAGAAGGAACCAAGAACCAGAGACCAGATCCAAATTCTGACCATGTGTGCCTGCTCTTCCAGAAACAACACTTCATTGCAGAAGGTAACCTGGCCTCTATGTCTCAACGGCTAATTTACTTCTCTGTCTTCTTCTGTTCCCCATGTCCTTTGTTGCAGTTCACTTTCATGAGGACAGAATTCTCCTTCTCTTCCACAAATAGACTCCAGGACACAGCATTGTCTGTCGCTGGCAGGGAGGAGGCATGGCGATCTGTGTGCTCACAGATTATGCATTGAGGGAGGATGGAATGTTAAGCACACAGGGTTGTTCCTTCAAGGGAAAGGAATGCAGTAGTATCCATCCAGAAGGTTGGAACAGATGTGCTTTCTAGCCTGGTGACCCTTGCTCTCTGTGGCCAAGGAGTTTTCTGGCACTGGACCCTCCCCCAAACCCTTACCATTAGCTTCTTTTTCTCTGTCAGTCTATGGAACCTATGGATTTGGACTTTACAGAGAGTTTCAGTATAGTCACATCAGATCGGAATCTAGCTTATTTTGGTCCTCAAGACTTATGTGTGTTTTGTAGGACTGAGTTAGCTCTCACCAGAATAGTTTTCACCAAATTGTTCTGTGCTTAAATATGCCTATAACAAACCAGAGTCAGACTCCCAAAGTTTGAACTAACACCAGCTACTGAGTGAGCCATGTTGAGCTGACAACCTTCTTGCCTCCCATAGCTCCTCTCTCTACAGATTGTTGAGGCGACAGAGATGCCCACCCCAACCCCATCCGTACCCCTGCACCCTCCCATTGCACCCCCTACCCTGCCCCACCCCCACAGTTGGCTTCACAGTTATTGCTTTCATGGCTACACTGCCATTTTAATTTCCTGTGTAGAATGAAGCCCATCCAGCAGCTTAGGGCACTGGTGAACAAGCCACTCTCACCAGAGGCGAGAGGGGTCCATGAATCAGTACCAATTTAACTGTGGCCTCCCTCCAAGTAGTCTCCCTTCTCACCAGATCCTTGCATTTGTTACCCAATACCCACCGCCATGGATGTCATCTACCTACAGCAGTCCACTACTAAGAATTTGTTTTAGTTCATATTGTTGTTCGTCCTAAGGGGCTGCAAACCCTTCAGCTCCTTTGGTCCCAGGGACTCAACCACCAACCAAGGACTATACATGGTGGGACTGATTGTTCTGGCAGCATGTGTATAGTAGAGGATTGCAAAGTCGGTCATCAATGGGAGGAGACAACCTTGGCCCTGTGAAGGTTCTGTGCCCCAGTGTAGGGGAATGCTAGGGCCAATAAGTGGGAGAGGGTGGGGTGGCAGGCATGGGGAGGGGGGAGGCAACAGGAGTTTGTTCTTGTTGTTTTTGTTTGTTTGTTTGTTTGTTTGTTTGTTGGAGGGGAACTGGGAAAGGAGAAATCATATGACATGTAAATAAAGAAAATGTCTAATAAAAAAAAGAAACAGAAAGAAAAAGAATTTGTTTTATGTCATGTATGCGCAGCATTTACAGCTCTCATCTTGTAATTCTCACAATACTGGGAAGCAACCCTCCACCCTGCTGTGAGTCACAAAATTTAGAGGTTATATTTCATACCCAATCATTCAATTAATATGGACTGAATTTCAACTAACCTCCCCTGACCTGCAAACTCAACCTTTCAGATAGCCTCAGTCACCCTCAACAAAACAAACTCTCACCGTCTTATGGAACATGGATCGGGGGCTTGGAGATTGGTGATGCGCGCTTCTTGGTTTCCTCATGGAAAGCACCATATGAAGCTTTCTTGACGATTCCAGACCAATGGCAGATGTTCAAACTGAGGCAAACTGTAGTAGCATGCAATTGTACTTCCAGCTCAAATTTTCAACCAAACAAGATTTTGGATTTTAGTTTATGTAAAAACATGAATGCTAAAAACAAGCTTCACCACCTCTCGTTTTGAAGCAGTGTGGGTTTGTGAAGACAGCCGACCACACGACAGCACTTGTAAATGAACATTACAAGAGAGCACTGCCCAGCTGTTTTGCAATGGAAAAGTCATCCATCAGTAAATACATTAGCCTAGGCTTCTGAACTACAGAGCTTTGAGTCACTATGTATACCTTTAGGATACCGGTTACTTCATCTCTAAAATGAAACCATGGAGCTAAACAGCTTCAAAAGCAATCTCAAATCATACATTAGAAGCAGCTTATAAAATGTTCCTCCGGAAGAGACATGGATTGAATCAGACCTGTTTACATGAAAGGTTCCATTGTTTATTAAGATCATTGGTATCTTTTCTCACAATAAAGCTATAAGATTCCTTCACCTCCCCTCTTCTCTCTCTCTCTCTCTCTCTCTCTCTCTCTCTCTCTCTCTCTCTCTGATCTCTTTATCTTTCGTGTGTGTATGTGTGTGTGTGTGTGTACATATGTGTGTGAACATATGTGCATTTAACTTGTACATGCTGTTGCTGCTGTGTATAGAGGCCAGAAATGAACCCTGGGCACCTTTCCTCAGTTGTCTACCTTGCTTTTTTGACACAGGTTCTCTCTCTCTCACTGAGCCAATTGTATACCAATTAGGCCTGGCCTGCCAGGGAGCACCAAGAATCTGCCTGTCTCTGCTCCCTGGAGATGGGATTCAAGGCATACCACCTCACTCAGTATTAATATGAGTACTGCAGATCAAACTCAGTCCTTTTGCTGGCGTAGCAGATAATTTATTGGCTGAGCCAGCTCCTGAGGCTGTTCTTTCCATATTCCTGAACTCCACAGTTGTTAAACACATTAGAAGAACCTCGACTCTCACCCACCTGTGCTGGAACAAGCCAAAGAAGAAAAGGGCAGAACACAAGTGCTACTTCCCCAAATTCCCTCATCCTGTCAATAGGATGCCTCCACGGTGACCTTTCCACTTAGAAAGGCAGTGGCAAGGGGGTTTTTTGCCTCAATTGTGCTCCTTAAACTGCCTAGGGCAAAAAATGAGGAGCTTGTCTGCCTTGCTCTTAATTTATAGTCTGTCTTAGAGTTTCTACAACTGTGATAAAATACCATGACCAAAAGCAACTTGGGAAGGAAAGAGTCTGTATCAGTTTACAACTCGCAGGTCACATGCCATCACTGAGAGCAGTCAGGGCAGGAACCTGGAAGCAGGAACTGAAGCAGAGGCACGGAGGAGTGCTGCTCCCCGCCTTGCTGGCCCTGACTACTTTCTTATACCAGCCATGACCACCTGTGCATGGTGGCACCACTCATAGTGAGCTGGGCCTTCCGACATCATTCACAATCAAGAAATTGTTCCAATGACTTGACTCCAGGCTAAACCTATGGAAGCATTTTTTTTTTCAAGTCAGATTCCTTCTTTTCCAGGAGTTTCTATCAAGTCGATGTAAAAACCAGACATCACACCATTCATCTCAGATTGACATTTTATTGAGTAAAAAGAAAATGATCAGGAAAATAAAATACTATTTGCATATTACAGCAACTTCAAATTGTTACACAGATTTCCAAATGCTTATTCAACATTTTTGAACTTCTCTTGTGGATGTCAGTAACGAATTGTTCATTATAAATAGTTCACAGAGCCAACCACACAGGACTGTGGACCCCACTGAGGACTATTATGAAAATCATTATTCTATCAATTCCAGACACTTAACGGCCAGCTTCTGTGTCTATACCAGGCACTCATGCTGCTCAGATGACTGGCTTCAATGTTTTTCATTATCTCAAGTTTCAACTTGGAGGTTAGGAGAGAAGCCTACTTACTATACATAAAACCTAAGCCTAACTCAGCCTCAACTTCTCTTGTCTATTTTCTCTCCTCATAGCCAAACTCTATTTCTTTATCAGTCATTTCCCTAGAACAAGTCCTGCATCTGCTATGCCCAGATTCTGTGGGAAACCAGAGAGCTCAAGAACTTTTGAAGTTCGCTGCCATTTTGCATGAGAGTCCATTATTACAGGTCTTGACCCGGATTGAAAACCTTCCAACAGCATAGGTCAGGAGGGCTACCCCAAGCTCTAGTATCTTGGCACTTATATACAGCGTAGTTAGAAATTCTTCGAATGCTTAGGGTGAAGGGGAGGGAAGACGGGTGAGGTAAGTCATAACTCAGACACAATACCATTTGGTATGGCAGAATCGAGAGGCTGAGAGGGGGATTCTTCCGACTAAAGATTGTCTTTTGAGGGGTTATTGGGAACTAGTTTTATGGCCGGCCATAACTGTCTGTGACCTTCGATTACCATTTTTTCTATAATTTAAGCGTGGGACCCTAATCTCCTTTCTTCAAGGACAGGCACCAGCTGCACCTGGTTATCTGGGAGAGTGCCAGTCTCAGGGCCACTAAAGCTGGGGAGTTTTTGTCATTTGTCTTACTCAAGCTGGCACCTTGAGTCCTCTTGGAGCGGCCAGGGAGGGAGAATCAACCCTCTCCCCATTTGCTGCAAAGTGGGGCGGGGAGGGAGCAGGGGTTGGGAAAGTGGAGCTTCTGAGGGAAAACACAGAGACAAGTCGCAGAAGCAAGCCTCACCTTGCTTTCTGGGAGAGAGCCTAGGGGGAAGGGGGACTTCTTCGCGAGAGTGCAGAAGCAAGCTGCCTGTGCACTTCGAATCATCCATTTCTCTCTACCTGCACTATAACACACAAGTCACTCCTCCATTACCTCACACCAGGATTACTGCAATGCCTAGCTCTAAGTGTCTCCCAGCTTCCTTCCCAGACTCCATCTCAACCCCATCAAGTAGAGTTGATCTCTTCAAACAGAAAGTGTTTAACCACAATGAATACAACACCTTGATTGATACAACACCTTGCCATGGCCAATCTCATTTCAAACTACATTTTTATCCTTCCCATAGCTACAGAGATCTTCCTGGTGTTCCCTTGCCCATCAAGTTTGTTCCCATTTTAGGGTATCTAATCTATTGTCTTGGCCAGGAACATTGTAGGTCTCAGCATCTGAGATTTCTGTCATTGCTTGGCTAATTGCCTGAGTGACAAAACCTGCCACGCCATTAGCATCCAACATTTGCCCTCCATAAGGAAGACTTCCAGCAATCCAGGAGGCTGTACTTGGTTACTTCCTAATAATATGAAAAAATAACTAATTTTCTCAAAAGAAAAGAGTCCAAATGAAAAATGCTGAGGATTTCTTTGCTGACTTACTTGAGATCTAATTATGTGAAGAATTTTGATGAAAAGAAGGAAAAATATTATGGTGCATAATGGTGCTAATGTGTGAGTTTTTATTGTTTACTTCATCTCCTTCCTAGGGTTTTATTAATGAACCAACTATCTCGTATTGGATAATGTATTACAATGAGTTCCATTTGGTTGCAGGTCAAGACAAAATAGCACAGTGTAATTTAAGCAAAATGATGTTTGCTTGGTGAATGGCAGACTCATTTAATACTTGCTTCTCTCTTATGCACTTTAGCTCTACCCTCTCCAGCCTCCCTCCCTTCCAGATCCAGGGAGGAGGTACACAGGCCAGCTGCCCAGCAGTCTAATTTGGCCTCTGAGCAGAACAAGAATCAAGGTGGCCCCTCAAATGACCACATATCACAAAGGCCAGCCTGGCTGCCTTTGAACCCCAGTGGGAGTTTGACAGCCATGTGTGGATTTCTGAAAAGCAAGGCAGGTATTCACCACCTGGTCACTTCTCAGAAGCAGCTCTGAGGCCCATGGCACAGAACTAATCCCAGAGAGGTAGCATGCCCTCCAACAGCCAACCTTCAAAGGATGGGTAGTGCTCTACACCCACCTGTGTTAACCGTCAGCTGCCCACAAGGGAGTGAGTGCTGGGAATGCCCCTGTTATCTGCAGCTTTCATCTCTGTGGTACAGAGGCACTGCTTTGGTGGGCTGCAAAGATGGGTTTCTCGGGTGCCTTTGCTTTTGATGCCACTTCACCATCGTGATGAACATGTGCCATCTGTGGAGCAGAAATGCACCTGATGGGAGAGCTGGACTAGGCAGGGAGTCTGTGTGCAGGCATCCTCAGTGAGGCGAGTGCTCAAAACCATCCAGCTTGCTCCAAAGGAATATTGAGTTCAAGTTCTAGAAAATACAAAGAAGGCTTATTTATTTACCTGCTCTCTCGGCTATAAAAAGTACATATTGTGAGCCAATGAACCAAGCTAACATGGTCCCAAGTTACCACTGGGTCTCCAAGGTATTGCTCTGAGCACTTGGATCTGGGCCAAAAGGTGACTATCTGTAATGTGATCGTTTGTTCATTTATTTTTCCTCCCACATCTCATTTTAAGTGATTTTGAAGATGTGGTAAATATTCAGTCATGCTATTAATACTTTCTACCTTCATCAATTACTGTTTTTTTTTTAAATGTTGTGATTTTGCCACCTATTTGGAAAAGATGAACATGTGAGCAGAATTTCTGAAACCTTTACTGCATCCTTTCTTCCCTCATGATGCCACTGAGCAGTTTGTGATTTGATATACAGCATATTAGAGCTTAATTACAGAACAATGCAAAGTGATCACTCTGGGTGGCATCTGTGTAAAACTCCTTGTGATTCTCGAAAATTGAGGACAACTAAATAAGATATAGTAGACTCATTTAGGCTGACAAATTCAGAAGCCATTATGTTAGTGGAAACACTTTTGAAAAGCAAATACTATGAACAGCACTCCATTCTGTCCCTGACATCTAAGGCCCCCACATGCCCCACTTTTTTATGAACTCAGAAGCATCTTCAGTCCAGTCAAGCCTTCCTCTACAACTTGCATGCGTTCTTTGCTTTGTCCTCAATTAAAACCCTTCTCCTGAGCTCTGTGCACCTGCACAAGAGCCACCAGGTGTTCAGCTGTTTAAATGCAAAACAACAACCAACACACATTTCTATGTGGGACACACTTGATAGATTGGGGGAAGCAGAAGCTGGTTGTACAGGCAAAGGCCCCAGCCAGAACAAGAGAAAAGAAATAAAGTTGAATGAAAACAAATGCTTCATGTTTTCCCTGAGAAAGGTCAACAAATACAATTTCAGAAAAACAAAAAGCAACGCAGCTTACCGACATCTAAAAAACAAGTTGGATTCGATACAAAAATCTAGATATGGACATACTGTATATGTGCATAGTTTGTATATGTACGTATACAGAAATGCTGAATGATCAGAGCGCACTAGCTAGTGCATCAACACAGATGATAACAAAATCAAAATATTTAACAGAATACAAAGAGTGCTGTTGCAGAACAAAAGCCTCTTCAGTTCCCAGTTGCTGGTCATTTTCCACTCTCTTTAAAGCACTCAGTAAAACATGTTTGCAAAGACATAGGATACTGTGATTTTTTTTTTTATAAAGTCCTAATCTGTAAGTGATTCAAGTCCTTTGCAGGGCTTCCCATCATTGGAGAAAAGATGGGGAAGATGAGAATAATTAGTGGATTTTTTTTCTGTCTGGTTGTTAAACACCCTAATTACTTCAAGCACCATTACCATCACTTTCACATAAGCCATCCTTTGAAAACACTTTTCAATCTAAATGAAAATTGATGCTAATTTCTTTCCAAGAATATAGCCAGTATTAACACAATGTGGAGAGACATTGGATTTACTTTTTAAAATCTTAACAGGGATATTGATATCCTGACAGCACGCAATGGAGATAATCTACCACACCCAAAGTGGAACCAACCAGAAACTCTTTACTGGGATATACACTTTTGTAGACATTAAAAAGTACTATAATTATATATCATGTACCATAACTTTTATTGCTAGCTTGCCATTATTTTGGTATTAAAATGTTGTCCTGTATTCCTTCATGCAAAATTTACTTACGTTAGAATTATAGTGCCGGACTTTTATCTTTCCCTCTTTTGTGCTGAAGAGAATAGCTTTCTCTGATTGTTATCTCAATAAATCAACATGTTGGTGAGGCCTGTGAGCACATTTTTCATTAGTTTCTTTGTCATAAATTCAATGGATTAATAAATCATGACATTATTTGTTTCTAACATAAAACTTAACAAAAGAACAAGACACGAGACACACATTGGCTGAATGAATAGTTCATGTGCTTCAATTTTGCAGCACTCCTCCTGGCTGTTATAGGCTAATGAAGTCAACAATTAGAAACATAATGCTGGAGAGACAATGTTCACTCAGGCTGGAAAAGAATGAGATTTGGTTGACCCCTGCTTTCGGGGGGTGGGACAAAGTATATCTAATGATAACTATAAATAAAATGCAAGGAGCAAGTGTTACAAAATCATATCAACAGTCCCTCAGTGATAAAATTACACCTGGCTGAGGGAATCAGAAAGACAGCACATGACCCTTGGAATGCGTTTAAAAGGATAATAGAAATTTGCTGGGTAGAAATGAGTGGTAGCCATCCGGACAGAAACAATAAGAACAAACACAGGCAGAAGAAAATGCACAGAACCAAGTGTAGTCAGTTTAGCTTCTATTCTGGGTGCGTGAGAAAAAGGAGGTGCATCCTGAAAAGCTATATTGAGACAATCTTAGTAAGTCCATAGTTAATGGGTAGCAGGTAGGAGTTTTAAATTGATTGTAACATGAAAATTAATAGGATATTAATGCTACGAGTTGGAGTTGGGAAAATAAAAGCAAAGGATTAGAAAACACACATTCAATGGAAAATGAGTAAAGGTGAAGACATGAATAATATCAGAGAGAATGCAGAGACGTTAAAA
Source organism: Montemys delectorum (assembly GCA_019843815.1). Lineage (NCBI taxonomy): Eukaryota > Metazoa > Chordata > Mammalia > Rodentia > Muridae > Montemys > Montemys delectorum. Next base: position 8,871 of record JADRCD010181910.1, read on the forward strand.
CCGTAACACAATGGAAGGGCTGGGAAGATGGCTCAGCAGGTCTGAGGAATGCTCTGCAAGTGTGAGACCTAAGTTCAAATCCCCAGCACCCATGTGAAAAATGCCAGACATGGCTGAGAATTGGAGGGAAGGAGGCACATGGACCCTGAGAACTCCATGGCCAGCCTGCCTAGCAAACAGCTAGCTTTTGGTTCAGTGAGAGACCCTGTCTTCAAGCCAGTAATGAGGAGAGATGCCCTGGCCTCAAATCATACACTCGTGGGCTTATATGCTTGTATCCCTCTCTCTCTCTCTCTCTCTCTCTCTCTCACACACACACACACACACACACACATACACACACACACACACACAAACATCAAGCATATACTTCTATTATAATAGTAATAATTAATAATGAAGATATTAGACTTTGCACGTGCTTCTCAAGTTAAAAACTCTTATGAGCACTAATATTTGGGAATGAACACTGGAAGCACCCTGCTTCAAACAGCTCATTGTAATCATCAGCTTACCTCAATCTTTAAGCTTTCTTTCCTATCCCTTTCTTCAGGCAGCAGTTTACACTCTTGGAGTGCAGAATACTGGTGACCTCTTGTAACTTATAAACTGTCCATAAGTGGGATTTTTTTACCTTTTATTTATGTTATATGTATGTGCCTATGTGTCTGCACATAGTGGCCATGGAAGCCAGAAGGTGGCCCTGGGTATCCTAGAATTGGAGTTACAGGCAGGTGTAAGCAGCCATGTGGGGCTAGGAATCCAAAGCAAGGGCAGCCAGTGCTCTGAACACCTGAGCCATCTCTCCAGCTCCAAGTGGTGACTTTAATACAAGAACTCATAAGAAGGTGTCAAAACAGAAATTGAGAAATGATTAAAGTTCCACAAAAGGTCACAATGATGAAAAGAACTGGCATGCTTGGCATGAGACAATCAGACCATTCCCACTCCAGGAAGCAGTACAGTACCTGCACCTTGAATGTAAATGCTGATCTAGGCAAAATCTGTGGCAGACACTCCAAATTTTTATGATGACAAACTTATACTTTTAGGCTATACAACAACTATTCACACAATAGATACTTATACTATAGATATTTATTGAGCACCTATCTTACCCTTTTCACAAAAAGATGGATAAATCATGAAAAAGATGGACTGAGTTCACCTTTCTAAAAGTCTAGTCCAAGTCTACACCCAATGTGTAGCTTACATTCCAACAGGAGTCAGATAGCAAAAGAGACATCATGGTCAAAGAATGCACAGTGATAAAGACAAGTTGAGAACTTTAAGTAGGGTTGACAGGGAGTCTGTCAAGACACCTGCTACCTGGACCCTAACTAATAAAGGATCCAGCCCCATGATGACTAGGCCGAAAGGAGACTGGAAGAAAGGTGCTAAAAACAGAAATAAGATTGAGTGTTGCCTGGGTACAAAGTAAGAGAGGCAAGTGGGAGCCTTGTTTCTAAAGGGTGGTGCAGCCACACAAGGAGTAGGGTATCTCACCTACAAGGCAGAAATACGTTTTCTAAAATATTCTCAGATTATTTTATAGGACTACCAAGTTGGCTCAATGATAAGACAGTTGCCACCAAGGCTGGCAACCTGACATTGATCTCCAGGCCCCATGTGGTCCTGCAAGTTGTCCTTTTCCATCTTCATAGATAGCTGTGGTTAATCCTGTTCCCCATGTCCTCTTCTCACCCATCTCCCTATTGCCCATTTTCATTTGTACTCTTCTCTCCCAAGTATCCACCTTCCACTTGTCATGTATGGGTATTATACTCCCCACATTCCTCCCTTAGAGTCTCATTTTTCTATTTTAATAGGTCCATTTCTAGTTTTCTGGCTTCAGCTCACAGTCACTCCTATGTGAATACACATACATCAAAAGTAAAAGTGAGGATCCACACATGAAAGGAAATATGTTCTTTGTCTGAATCTGGGTCACCACATTCCACAAATATCTTCCAGTCCAGTCTGTTTTCCTGCAAATTCCTTCATTTCATCTTTCTTTATTGCTGAATAACATTTCATTGTGTCTATGTGCTATATCTTTCCTATAGTAAATATCTCATAGGCTAGAGTCCCAGACTGAATCAAAGGGCAGAAGAAGAAAGGCAGCTGAATGGCAGCTTTCCTCTTTCTCTGCTCCCACCAATTGTTTGTCATGCATCATTATGTCCTTTGCACACTTTCAAACCTTAAGATCCTGTCCCTTTACCAACTCAAAACCAATAAACATGATTGTACAAATATCTCATGGTAAGATACACAGTCCTTTGAATATTTTGACCAAGAATAGTACCCCTAGATCACAGGCAGTTTTATTTTTAGTTTTTTTAAAGGCCTCCCCATTGATTTCCATAGTGACTATGCTAGTTTAGATTCACCAACAGTGAATAAAGATTTCTTTCCCTACATGTACACCAGTCCTTGTTGTATTTGGTTTCCTAATGGCAGCCATTCTACCTAAGATGAGAAAGAATCTCACAGTAGTTTTAATTTGCATTGTGGAAAAATATTAAAAATGTGTGATTGGCCATGCATATTTCTGCTTTAAAAAATCTGTCAGTTTAGTTCACTAGCCCATTTTAGGGACTAAAAGTTTTAGGTTTGATGCCAAAACTCCAGTAACATTCTTCACAGAATAACAACAACAGAAACCCAAAACCTCCTAAAATGTGTATGAGAACATGACAAAGAAAGCCTAAAGACAAAAAAAGATGGCCAGAGATAATAACACAGTACCTGACCTCAAACTACAGACATAACCATAGTGACAGTTAGCATGGTATTGGTATAAAAAGAAATAGACCTATGGGCTACAATGGAAGACATTGAGATAAACCCACACAGTGTACACACCAAATTTGTTACAAATGTTTCAAAAACTATAGAACAAGAGATAATCTTATTAAGTATTATTAAGATAGTGTCAGCAAAACTAGGATGCCCACTGCAAAAGAACAAAATCAAATCCATGTCTCTGTTTCTGCACAATGGTAAGTGGATCAGGACCTTAATTTAAAACCTGAAGCACTGAAAGTGTTAGAGGAAAACACCTAAGTAAACACTTCAGGATAAACATAAGCAAGAAATTTCTGAACAGAACCACAATACCACAACAGGAAGCCCCAAAATTTGACAAATAGGATTATGTGAAATTAGAAAGCTTCCAAACAGTAAAAGAAACTATCAGAATTAACAGACAGCCTACAAGATGGAAGAAAATCTTCCCTAGCTATACTTCAGACAAGAAGTTAGCATCTAGAATATATAAAGAACAGCAAAAATTAAACACACAAAAACAAGGTGTTCTTTGAGCAAGTGAATTTGTCATAAATCACTGTCTTTGCTATATCCAATGTCATTGATGTCCATAAAACTGCCACGTGCTGTTGGAACTCACCGAGGAGCTGGCTCAGGAACAGAAAAGCTTTGCTCTCTCTTCTGATTTCAAACCCGAGTATCCTCCAAGGTGCCTTGTCTGAGGAAAGGCTGTCCCTAACTGTGCGTGACAGTGGGGCCATCTTACTCCATGATGCCAACCAGAAGGCAGAGAAGAGAATATCAGTGCTCAGCTGGCTTTCCCCTTTTTACTCAGCCTGGGACTCCAGACACTGGGATGTGCTGCTCACATTTAAGATTTGCACTGTATACTTCTTAATCCAATCAAGCTGGCAATTGAAATTAACCCCATAGGAAACTAGGGAATTGTCACAGAGGAGACACATTCAAGTTTGGTCATGAATCAGTAGATTTTGAGTCAGTCAAAAAGGACATCAGAATTGGAATACCAAGTTTTCTCCTTATGGTCCAGAGAATGACCTATGAAGTCATATCTTCAGTTTTGAATTAGTAAGCTTATAGTGAGAACATAGCAAGCTGAAGTAAAAGAGTAAATATCTAATCCTATCTAGATATAGATAGCAAAACACACCAAATCAGGTACTCATGAGCCCCATCAGAAATTGACTGTGGGAGCCCCTTAAAGGCAGTCACCTGGGGTTCCCAACAGAGATGGTCCTGGCCAGAGCAAATGTCACCTTCCTGTCATCTGGCCAGAGCAAGTGTGAGGTTTCCAAGTAAGACAACAAATAACAACAGAAACATCAGATTGGGAGCTCATAATCTCTAGCAGAGATCAGAAGAGGCCAAAACAGCCCAAGAGTGAAAACACTGTGTCCTTGAAAACAGCTGAAGAGCAATCCTTTGCAACAGAGGCTATTACTGCTCATCCTGTAATTTAAAAGTCCCTGCAGTGGGAAAAAGAAACTGGAGATCTTCCATGAGTTGCTGAGTTGGGAACTTCAACTGCCTTAGCTTTGCCAGTCTCTGCTAGAGGTAATGAGTGCCTGATTTGATATGTCTTGATATTTATATGCTATTAGCAGTTTATTCTTTTACTTTGGCTTGCTATATACTAATAAGCTCACTCATTCAAACTGAAGACATATCTTGATAGGTCATTCTCTAGACCATAAGAAGAAAGCTTACTATTCCAATTCTGATGTCCTCCTTGACTGACTTAATACCTCCTACTGATTCATGACCAAACTCAAATGTTGTCTCCCTAGCTTCCCGTGGTGGTTAATTTCAATTGCCAGCTTGATTTTGTAGTGTAAATCCTAAATGTGAGCAGCACCATTCCAGTGTCTGGAGTCCCAGGCTGAATAAAAAGGGGAAGCCAGCTGAGCACTGACATCCCCTTCTCTGCTTCCTGGTTGACATCAGGGAATAAGACAGTCTTGCTGTCATGCCTTCCAACCATGACAGCTTGCATTTCAGCTTGAACTGTGAGCCAAAATAAGCCTTAAGTTATTATTGCTCACAGCAAATAAAATAAAATAAAATAAAATAAATAAAGTGCTTCCCAGACATACATACTTTCAACTTGTTTTGCCCCAGGACCCCTTGGTAGAACATGCTTATGACCCAGGTCACCATATGCCAAATTACCTCTAAAAGAAATATATCTGTGATTTGTAGAATTTTAAGTTTCCCAGGAGCCTCATTAAAAAGGTAAGAAGAACATGATAAATCTTAATAATATATTTCATTTAGCCAGGTAATTCAAGTCACTTAAACACATAATGCAAAAATGATGTAATATTTTTCACATTAATTCATCGACCTTCAATGTATTTTATACGCACAGCATATTTTAAATTAAGACACTATGCTGTCATCAAAAATAATTACTAGTACATACATGTAGCTACATAACCACTAATCCGACATTTCAATTTACAAAATGTACATTTGAAAAAGTAGATTCACATTCCAAAGGTCTAAATCTACTTGAAAGCTTTCTGATAACTGAGTTAAGTATGTTCTTGATTTTATATTGAAATATAAATCAAGTAACAGAACTCAGTTCCTTGGTCACAGAGGCTGCATCCCAAGTTCTCCACACATCAGGATGAAGTTAGTGGCTGCTATAATGGGCACTGCAGCTCTGCCATAACTGTTAGTGCATTTACTTCTCTTCCTCACTGAGAGAGGCCGTCTACGTTCCTCAGACCTTCCCCATGGCCTAGCGTGACTAGGGCTCCAGTCACAAATGGTGAAAGTTGAATCTATAAAAGTAAATATGCAAACCATCTCAGTCTCCTGCATCTCAGTATGAAATTGAGAGCATTCTTTTGTACAAACTATAAGCAGCATTTTTATGAATATAAACACAATTCCTCATACATACACAAGCACAAACTGCAGCTTGACTTACAAGAACCAGGATACAGAAACAGTTTACATATTCAGACTGATGAATAAAGAGAGGTGTACATCCATGACGTGATACTTACTATTCAGCCTTCAGAAGGAACAAATCCTGCCACGTGTGACCGTGTGAAGGAACCCAGAGAAGATTGTAATAAGTGAAATAAGCGAGTCACTAAAAGGCAAATTTCCATTTCCATGGGGTGTCTCCAGCAGTCAAACTCAGAAACAGAAGCCATGGAGAACTGACTGTGTTTTCAGTAGCAGGTGGGTAAGTCCTAGAGGTATGCCACAATATTGTGTACATAGTTTGCAGTACTGAACTGTGTGCCCAAGCACTTAAGATGGCAGCTCTCATGTCAAGTGTTCTTACCACAAGAGAAGAAAAGGAACAGCAATAGGACAGGATCAAACCCAAGCAGCAACACATACTCTGTGGTGGATGGTACTGACTGTATTGGATCAGAGAAAGGGAATGGATGGTAACTACGCTTCCTAAGACTATGATAAAATGTAAAGTCTACTTAAAAGAGGAAAGAATACCCAATACACTTGCTACTGATTACTTCAGTAATAAACATTATTTCATACAGATCACCCACCTTACCCTTCCTTCTTCAGTGCCTTCATTGCTCTCTACTCACTCCCTCGGTGACCCTCTGAGTCGTCTGCAGAGTTACTACTCCACGGTACATTTTTTAATTTTTTTTCCTTTATTATTAGTAGGAGAAGGGGGTATGTGCATGGGTACGCTTGCTCTTGCACCCATGTGGAGATCAGAGGACAGCTTATGGAGCCATTTCTCTCTGTCCTTCTTTACATGGTTCCAAGGACTAACCTAAGGTCATCGGGCTTGCCCAGCAAGCACCTCTGCGGAACCCTCTCACCAGCCCCCATAATATCATTTTACATTCTCTAACCTTTCTTAAACTTCTGGAGACAGAGACTACTCACTATCATGGAACTATTAGACATGACTTAATGATAAATTTTTTAATCCCAGAATTCCATGTGTGCCGTCAAAATCAGCTCCACGGTGCCTTCCTTCTCAGTGAAGCTCTGCCTCTGCACAATCACACTAAATCCACCATCTCTGGACACACTGGACCAAAGGCCTACATACACACGTGACTCTATTCGTCCTAGTAATGTTGGGAGCGTGAGATTGTCCTTCACCTCTAATAAGATGCACTCCCACCCCCAGTCTTTAGCACAACACACTCATGTCCTTGGATGGTGCCCTCAGGACATGCAGATTCAGCAGCCCCTAGTTCCTGCCCCATTTCCCTCTTCCATATTCCCAACCAGTCACAGGACATAGCCATGGGATAGAAGAGAAAGTAGAAGTGATCTCTTCAGTCTTGGTTAATCTGTGTCCTGGTGACAAACAACAGTGACAAATGAATAGAGCCATGTACATTTCCACAGAGGGAGTCAGTTGGCATATGCTTTATTCTAACTCTGCTCAAGTGTGAACAAAAGAAAACTGAACACGAAGGCATCAGTCATGGAGTTTGCACATGTCTGGAGTGGAATCCACTCTCTTTTGCTTGGATAGCTCTTGGATGGTTGCTATCTCTCCAGCAGTAAACTTGGGAGTGAGAGTCACATTGTCATAATCAAATTCTTCATCGAGAAAGAAGGGCTGAACTTCATCTCCAAGTATCTATAAAAGGTACCAAAGGCAGAGAGAAACACCATCACTGAAGTGAAGATGAAGTTGAGAACACAAACAGCCTATTAATAGTTAATGAAGCTTTTTTTAGACTTTCTGCACTCTCAGCTGATTAAGCTGTTTTTAAGTAAAGAAATAAATTCAATTATTCAATTTGACCTAATTTAAGCCTCTTAATATGCCCCATTTGTATCATGCTGTATCTGAATGACTATCATTAACTAATTCTGCCCCCGAGGCAAGAGTCAGGTCTGCTTTGCGTACATTCATTTCATTCTTTGCCACACTGTAGTGCCAGCAATAGAGGCATATGGAAAAGTTAGGCACTCCATTAAACTATGAAAAATAACCTTAAGGTCTTGACCAACCTTTTCACCATTAGCGAAAGGAAGTAATCTTTAAAACTTAAATTAAAACACTCTACATTTATTATACTTGAGATAATAATACCCATAACCCCTATCCAATAACAGGAGGAACTGAAACATGTATGATCAAATTTAAAGGCCCAACATCCTTCTTCTTCTCCCTTTTTATATATTACAGTTTACCTGTAAGTCAGAGCAGCTGGTGTAGACATAATTGAAAACTATGGCTTATACAATAATGAAAACATGCGCAGAAGCTTTAGCTAGTGTCAGCTTTAAACATGTATGGAAGATGATCTTCCCAAGGAGTTTTTCTGCAGCATGTGTGAAAATGGCACATGCTGCCACTACAGTGAAAAGAAATTCAGAAAAGCAGAGCTGTTCAGAGAGCCCCATTAGGGAGTAAGGGATGGCATGCCAATAGCAGACTGCCAGCCCCTCATTGCCCTGTGGCCTTAAAACCCATGGCTATGATCCACCCAATAAGTTCCAGAGGCCTGGTCCTCTCCTCCTTGTTCCTGATGAGGAAAGGTAGGAGCTGCCATTGAACGATTTCCCATCCCAGGCCTGCTCCAGCATCAGGATTCACATGTGTATCAACAGTAACCTTCCATCAGCCCTGCCAGTACTTACTATGGCCTCCCTGTCATGAAGCTTTGAAAGTCTTCAGAACGTACCCAAGGATAGTGAAGAAGAATAGCCACATTTGAACACAGGGCAATCTGCTTCAAATAAAGTCACACTTGTTCAAAAAACACAAGTAAAATCAACCAATGCTTAGTTCTTTGGGAGAAGCGACCTTTTCTGAAGAAGCTGCACAGTTTCCACAGCCACCACTGATAATGTACTCAGGGCCACGTGCAAGGTCATGACTGTATTAAGAAGAGCAGCTGCATGCAGGAAGCAAATTAGCCTGCACAAGAAAGCGATGGATGTGCCATGATCACTTTCTGTAATTAAATTTATCTTCACTACACAGTAACAGAGAACACCGTGGATAAGACTGACTCCAATGAAGAGACATGCACACACGGTGACACATGTCCAGAAGGCAAGTGCCCAAGCCACCTCCAACTCTGTGAAGAATTACTGAGGCCTGCAGACCAGGCTACCGTCTACCTTAACTAACTATGTAGGCACCTGATTCTCACTGATCCTGGCCAATATGCAGAGGAAACTCCACCTCTATGAATGTATTCTGTCTCAGGGGATCTTTGAAGCTTGTTATGTCCTCATCAGAAAATAGAGACTATATACCTACTGAGCTGCAGGCATCTCACAGAATCCCACCCTGAGCCTATGAACCCATCCACTCTCATCACATGTGGACACTTGGCTTTCATCTACCTCCCAGGGAGGCTGGCCTATTATTTCAAATTAAACAAGTCCCTTGGCTATGAAAATCCCTTTGATACCATATCATGCTCTTCCTACTTCCTATATAAACATTTCCATATTCCTCTCCTTTACCTGTTCACTCAATAAACACATTAAGAATTAAGTACTAGGTACCACAAGACAGTGCCTGGGAGAGGGGGGCAGGATCCAGAGACTAGATACTAGATAGCCCAGAGTAGGACAAAGCCAAATACAACTGGCAGAAGAGAAGGAAGAGGTGGAAGAAGAAGAAGAAGGAGAAGGAGAAGGAGAAGGGGAAGAGGAAGGGGAAGGGGAAGGGGAAGGAGAGGAGGAGGAGGAGGAGAGATATTCTGCTATACTCATAGACTGGTACCTAGCCTAACTGATATGAGAGAAGCTTCATCCTGGTACCTAATGAAAACAGATGCAGATACCCATAGCCAAACATTAGAGCTTGGAGAACCACGTGCAAGATGGGGAGGAAGAAATGTAGGAGCCAGAAAGGTCAAAGGATACCACAAGAAAACCCACAGAATCAACTAACCTGTGCTCATAGGGGCTCACAGAGACTAAACTGGCAGTCGGGGAGCCTGCACAGGAATGACCAAGGTTCTATGCACATATGTGACAGTTATGTAGCTTGGTCTGCACATGGAACTCCTAACAGTGGGGACAGTGGTTGTCTCTGAACCTGTCACCTACTTCTGAGACACTTTCCCTCATACTGAGTTGCCTCATCTAGCCTTAACATGAGGGGAGATGCCTAGTGTTATTGTAACTTGATATACCATGTTTGGTTGATATCCAAGGGAGCTCTGCCCTTTTCTGAAGCAAAACAGAGGAAGAGTGGCTATGGGTGGCAGAGGGAAGGAGCGGGAGGAGAAGGGGGAAGGAGATTGCAGGTGAGATATAAACAATAATTGTTATTTTTTGTTTTGTTTAAAGGTCACTACTTGGTAAAGTGACTTGAATATTTTTTATTTACTTAAAAACAAATTAAGCCCAGTTAATTAAAGGTTTGGGGTAGGCTGCAGAGTCAGAACTCAAAAGCCAGTGAAGTGAAAGTGATGAAGAAATGGTGTGAGTATATAGTGGCAGATGGTAGAAAGAAATTGGGATGATATTGGGAGGTAGAGATTATTTTAGTTTACTAACTTCAGGTTATAGTCCATTATTTTGAGGAAGTCAGGGAAGAAACTTGAAGCACCCTGGCCACATTATATCCAGAGTCAAGAGTAGAGAGAAATACATAAATGCATACATGTCTACTTGCTTGCTTGCTTATCTGTGATCAACACAATTTCCCCACTCAAAGGAGGCTCTACCTAGGGAATGGTGCCACCCACTGTGAGCTGGGTTTTCACACGTCAATTAATTTAATTAACACAGTCTATAAGAACTAAAGTTAATCTATAAATCCCACTTGTCCAAGGACAGATTACTCCCTAGAATGCTAAGTGCTACTGTTTATTAAATCACATGTTTTCACTTCAGAAAGCAAGATTGGTTGCCCCAAATATATAAAATGTGCTTCATCACAAGAAGGTATGAGGTATGTAGGCAATAAGTATGTTAGGATATATGCTTGCCCCTAGCTGGATGTAAGTGGGAAGTACCAAAACCTATGTTTTGGCCTTTGTAGATACCTGACTGATCTAATTCAGCACCATTCTCTGGGAATCTGAGGTAGTTACCTGACCAGTCTATCTTCCTAGCCAGTATTAAATAGAGCTTGCTTCAGTTGGAAACAAAAAAATAGAAGAAGATACTGGGAACACAACACGGGTGCAGTAAAACCTGTGTCTATAGGGTTTCATGACCAAGAAAAAGACAAAATAAGCAAATGATCTCACTAAGCCATGGTAAGCTCTTCACTAGGATAACTGCAAAAAGCAGAGCATGAACCTCAGAAGTTTCATTTTCCCCAAACAAGAATTATTCCTCTTCAGAATGTACACCAGCCCCCATGTCACCTCACCTCACTCAGTGCCACCTTGTCAGGTGGTCTGAGTGAAGTAGGCTCATGGTTTAGCCTTCTCAGGGCTCCTGATCAGGGCTAACTCCTATGACCAGGTTAGTTCTTCAGAGATACCCCCATCCAGTGCCACCTTACACCCCCTTTCCCTGAGATCCAATCCATGTTGTGGCTGAAATATTGTTCCGATCCACATTGGATTGAATATGATCCAATCCATATTGTTGTGAAAAGTACCAACATTATGGTATTATAGGTAAAGAAAGTCTCTCTTAACTGGGAGAAAAAAAAAAAAGGTGTTTTCCCATATAGTTGAATTCTCATTGTGCTGAGAATTATTTATAGACATTTTGAGTTAAAATCAATAGCAAAGAATAGATTTCTGAAGGCTAACAAACTTGCCAATATAAGCATTATTCATAATAAACTTTTAAAAATAAAACTATACTTAGATATTTGTCACTTAGAACTGAATAGTTATTAATAGCAGCTATTGCTAGATCCTTTTCTTAGAAAATGACTTAAATGCTGGAACAGAAAAACAGAAGAAACTAAAAATAGCCATAATTTCATTTTTATAATGCCAATACCCCTCAGAATATGTTAAGCAATTTGGGGAGATGTGCTTCAGTGTGGCTCAGCACCCAAGGTATGAGAATAGCTCCCTGCAGTCATTCAGGCATTTTTCATTCTTCCCAAAATGTGCATGGCCCTACATATCTTAGCCATTGTATGAGGCTCTAGGACACAAAGAAAGACCTGCATAAACTCACCAACACATTAGATCGGCTCAAACCTATCATGACAGTGTACTGTGAAATGGTCGAATCTGGAGATGACAGTAACATCTGGAGTGGGTTGGAAAGGAATCAGAGATGTTAGATACCTAAATGGAATCTTAAAAGGTTTATTGGTTAACAGGCTAAGAGAACAGCTTTGCAAACAGGAGAGTTTTCATGAGCAGGTTGTAAACAGAAGGTGCAGCATTTCGAGTCTGGAAGTTCAGCATTATCTGAGCATAACTGTAAGGGGACAGTGATATGGACTGGCAAAGGCAGTAATATCATCTTAGAGATGATAAAAAGCCCCTAAAGAATTTTTAGAAAGCAGAGCAGATACTTGGTCTTGTAGGCACCCCTTCATTTTATAACCTTTTTAATGAACACCTATAATGGAACAGGTATTAATTGCACCAAAAAGAAGGATGCTCTGTCATCTTGGAGATGAGAATTAAATGACTCACACTGAAGGTTAAATTGAGGGTCGATTCAGAGGGATGAGTCTGGAGTCAGAAGGCTTTCCGGACCCTGCTAGAGTAGTCTAAGCAAGAGACAAGACTGGTCCTAAGCAAGGGAGCACTGGTAGGAAAGATATAAAACACATGTAGGCAGGAAAATAAGCAATGCTTGGTGGCTGAATTGACAGCAATGGCAGAGGGGTAAGTACAGTACAGGAGGAAAGCAGCAGGGAACACATTGTACTTGAGGATCTCTGGAAGATGCAGAAGACAGAAGACAAACCTGAAGCCTGAGGGGGGAAGACCTGAAGCTAGACACGGCCATTTAGAGACATAAGTGCAAAGGGTAGAATTTAAATGAAAATTGACTCAAGCATTCATGGAGAGAAGACTTACAGGATATTCATGGAGAGAAGAGTTACAGGGTATACGAATGAAAGGATGGGACACTGGGGAACACTGATTTCTTAGGAGTGGGAAGACAAAAACCTCCAAAGGAGGGGGAGAACAACTTCAGAAACACAAAGAAGAGAGGGAGAACTGTGAGAGCCAGTAAGTCAAAAGAGTATACAGGGTAAAGCAGACATAGCAGTACAGACATGGATCTCCATGCCCCCAAAATGCAGAAAAGGAACCACTGGGTTGGGTCCCTGAACAACTGGTACCTTCATTCTGAATGCTTTTCAGGGACTCAACTATAAAGCCAAGGCAGCAGCTCACTGAAAGAAGAATGAGAGGAGAGGAACCAGAGGCCCTGATTACAATGGGTGGAAACTAGAGGGGAAAGGAATTCAAACCGGAAGCACTAACAAATTTGAGTGGGAAAAGAGGGAGAGAAACAGACCCTAGCCAAAGAGCGGTCCAGGGCACAGAAGGCTGTTTCCTTCTCTTATTCCCTTTTTGTCAACAGTGGGAAGGGAGATGTGAAGATGTGCAACTTTGTGGGAAAGGAGCCAAGAGAGGAGAAAGAGAGAAAAGCATTGTATTAGTTACATTTCGGATCACTGGGAGCAAAGACCTGACAAAATCAAGCAAAGGGGGAGACCTGTATTTTGGCTCAAACATTGAGGGGTACAGCCTATCATGGTGATGAAGGCATGAGAGCAGGTAGCCTCTTGGGACTGGGAGCAGGTGACAGCCACTTCCTCGAATCTATGTAGCCCAGGAAGCATATTGAGGACAGGATGTAGGGCAGGCTATAAAACCTAGAGGTACACCTCCAGTGACCACACTTCCTTTCACCTCCTAAAGGTTCCACACCTTCCCAAAACAGTGTCACTAGTGGAGACCAAGGGTTCGGACATAAATCTATGTGGTTCATTTTACATTCATACCAGGACATCTCTCTCCTGCCCCCATGGGCTCATGACTATGTTTATAATGTAAAATGAATGCAGCCCAAGTACAAAAGTCTCATAGCCTTCAGCAGTTCTCTAACTACTCAAGCGTTCAAGTGCAGTCTCCGCTGAATGTCAGACAACCTCTAAACCTCTGTAAACTCAAGATGTCACACACTTCCAGCAATGTCAAGGTAAAGTCAATTCCAAAGGGAAGAGAAGAAATGCAGCAAGGAAAGATCAGCCCCAGCTCTTGGTGGCATTATGTGGGGACATATTACAGCTGCATGCTCCCATCAACACAAAGCAGGAAAGAGAGGACGGGCAGGGAGGCCACGCTACACGGCCTCCAGTAACTCACTACATCCAGCAAGAGCCCAAACTCCAAAAGCTCCACAAGCCCCCCCCCAAAAAAAAATAGCATTACCACTTGGGGACTATATACAAAGGCATGGGCCTGTGGGGGACAGGTCCTATCCAGACCATGACAGATTTCAAAGTGACTCCCAGTTAGTGGTAAGAGGTGGTTTATGCTATGGATTGGTTCTAATGCTACCTATGTTAATTCAGCTCCCCAAATTACACGGAAACCCATACATCTACACGTAAGACACTGAGGGTCCCTGTCCGCAGTTGGCTTTAATTGGCAAATAAAGTTGCTGGTGGCCAGTGGCTGGGCAGGGAGACAGAAGCAGGACTTTTAGGTTCCCAGGCAAGAAATGCAGGAGAGGGAGGAGAATCACCCTTGCCAGGGAAGGAATAAGATACATACTTGAGAGCTGCAGAAGACAGAATACCAGCCATGTAAGAGTTGGGGAAGAGCAGCCCCAGGCCACCCCCATCCCCAATTTGGGTCTAGGGTAGCAAAGATGGAATATAGATTTTAGTAAGTAATAACTCAGGAGTATCAGAGAGGAGGTGTTAGCAATGTGGAAGTTTGAGAGTGGTCCAGCCATTGCACTGTTTAAGGCATATTAAAATAGAAGGCTATGTGTGGGGGAGGGGGTGTGAGGGGATGTGTGTCTTTTATTCAAGAATCCAGATATTGAGGCAGGTGGCAAGTGGCACATGTGTGCCACTGCTAGGGAGATTACAGCAGTGTAGCCAAATATAGCAACAGGTTTACTTAGTAAATATTTGTTGCACGTCTACATTTGGTTCTGAGCTCATTCTGACACTTATATAACAGTAAAATGAACTTAAAGAGACATGCAGGAATGAGTGACAAGGCAGGGATATGTAATTCCAAGTGAAACGATATACATCATGCCATGATGCCCCTTCCAATACAGTAAGGCGGCACACCCATTCCATGTCCTAGCTGCTGACTGCTGTATTAGCCTGGAAGCCTTCTTCTTTCTAGGTGGGTTTATTTTAGGATCTTAAGTTATATAGCTCCAAAGTTTCAACTACAAATTGAAATTCTGGTTTATTTCAGAGAAGAATCATTGTTATACAATGCCAAGTCCCCTGCTGCTAAACAAAAAACAAGTGTGAATTAAGTTATTAACTTGTTATTTTTGCCTAAGGAGCTGAGAGAAATGTGTGGATTTCAGATGTCTAACTTCAAGTCTAATTGAAATTTTTTTTGTGACCACTAAGGGAATAGAATTTGTGTACTATTAGGAAACTTTGAGTTTCCTTAAAATTGCTCATGTGACTGATTCTTACAAAGACACTGCTAAAGGAGGAGCCGTTTTCATCCAAAATACCACATGGGCAAATTAAGGAACACAAACTAATGCTCAAATCAATAATGGCAGCATTTAGCTACAGGCTAGAACAGAGTAGTGTGGTAAATAAACTAGTTTGGTAGGGAAGTATTTCGAATCCCATTGTGAAATGGAAAACACAGGACCTCAAGTTTCCCTACTGACCACTGCCACAGTTGTCTCTCCAGGGAACCACATTTTCCCTCTCAATAGTACAAACTCTTCTTGCTCTAGAAAGCAGTTCAAAACCTCCAAAATTCATCAAAACATAGGAATCAAAGCAAGAATTTATTGATGAATATTAGTTAGAGATCTGAAAAAATGCAAGACAAGAATTTATTGACAAATAATAGAGATCTGAAAAAAATGTTCCTCTCTCAAAGGGAAAAATACACATACATAAACCAGTAATAACATTGGTGAGGGCAGAGGATCAAAGAGGCCAATCCATATCAGAGAGTTGTGGGATCTCAAAAGGCAATTATGAGGAAGGAGAGCTCACAGCAGACCACATTCAGCTGTCAGACTGAAGCCACGGAAAGCAGCCACCAGCTCCAGCCCTCAGACACTCCTTGATGGTCCCTCACAAGACACTTGCTGGAAAAGATGGTTAGAATCATTTAATGATTTATGTGGTTAAAGATAAGATTTGTGCTATTAAGCCAAGGCAGAGTTGGTTCCGTGTTATGATACCAGGCAGTGCTAAAATGACTCTCAAACAAATGATTTAAAATTCCCAAGTGAGTGTGGTGGCACATACCTGCCATCTCAGTGCTAATCAGCAAGAAAATGAGCACGTTCAAGGTGGACCTGTGCTGCCTCTTGAGCCCCAATTGTAAACAAAGCCAACAGAAAGTAACGAAGCATATGTACAAAGTGTCAGCCTAGAGAGCCCAATGGCAGCAAAAACTAGTCACAGATAGCACTTGAGCTTGACAACACCCAAGCTGCTCAGATTAATTTGACTCCAACCTTTTTTTGTTGTTGTTGTTTTTTGGTTTTTGGTTTTTGGTTTTTGGTTTTTGTTTTTTCGAGACAGGGTTTCTCTGTGTAGCCCTGGCTGTCCTGGAACTCACTCTGTAGACCAGGCTGTGAACTCAGAACTCCACCTGCCTCTGCCTCCCAAGTGCTGGGATTAAAGGAGTGTGCCACCACTGCCCAGCTTAATATATTCTGTAACTGACTGAAAAATAGTTGCATTTCTTAAAGTACTAGGTGCCATGCCAAGGGTCTGACCCAGTAATTTATATGGCCACAACTAGCTAAGAATATAAACAAGCCTTAAAATGAAACAGACTTCTGCTTGGAGAAGCCCTGTAATTTTAGCTTCTTACAGCTCAGAGCATATAATCTATAATTCAAAGAGCATATTGGAAAGTGGCTGTCCTGGCTGATTTGTCTAGTAACCAATTTGGAAGTCCAATGCAAGCCTGCAAGCACCCTGGGCATACTTTTCAATATAGTAAACCAAAGCACTCTAAGGAAAAGGGGCATTTAAGACTGAATGCATATGTTATCTCTGAATGAATGACTGATTCCATAACTGGATATGCAGTTACAAGAGCATCTGAATGATCAAGTAAATCAAAGAGAGACCCTAGGGGTTTAATTAGAAAGCACTAATCAAGAGTCCTTAGCAACCTCCTGTATTCACCCCGTTATATTAAACAGGGTAAGAGGTGACTTCCCAGCACACCTGCAGTATAGTTGTTAAATGTTTATAGAAAAGCTGTAAAATGACAGCAAAAATGGCTCACAGGTAATACTCTAGGTTTAATAAGCTATGGTAGAGATTCTGTTCCTCCCTCTTTTGAAAACTATTGGCAGGTGACATTTCCCAACCTTCCATGTGCCTAGATATGAACAATTACTAAGCAGTTGTCAATAGATTCAAGTCAGAGCCTTTGATCTCTGATGAACAGACCTATTCACTGTAGGAAGTCTCTACAGATTTTTAAATACAAAGAATAAACTTCTACTTCCTTTCAGGTACAGATTTCAGACTGGGATTCTCTGTTTCCAGCCTGGCCTTACCTTACATAATGCAAAGGCTTATAGGACCTCGGAAATGATCCCCTGGGCCAGGTCAGACCAGAAAAGAGAAGGGAACTGCCCTTTCATCTGCTGAGCAGTCCATATGCAAAACTACTCTGAGGCGAAACATGCTTCTATACACAAACACCATTGCTCCGTATAAGTCAGATATAAGTGGAAATAACACCAACTCTGAATAACGCAACATGAACTCTGAGTTATCCAAAACCAAGGAAAAATACAAAGGCATGCAAGTATAGGGATTCCCTGAAATAACAAAATCCCAGTACTGTTATAGT
Organism: Montemys delectorum; assembly: GCA_019843815.1. NCBI lineage: Eukaryota > Metazoa > Chordata > Mammalia > Rodentia > Muridae > Montemys > Montemys delectorum. The sequence goes on from JADRCD010181910.1 coordinate 26,591, forward strand.
GGAACCCCCCAGAGAGTACCTCCTGGATTTGCTTCTGAGTTCTTCCCACAGCGGGCTTTGGCTTCATCTCAGAGGTGAGAGGCAGGTCCACAGAAGGAAAATAAGCAGGAACGCTGGTGCTTACACCCTGTTCCACCTCACCTGGAAGTAGCAGTCGATCTGTTGGATACAAAATATTTCAGCTGATCTCTTGTGAAGTTCGGCATCTCCCCAAGTAATCTAAAAGCCGGGGACAATCAAAATAGGCAGATGCGCTCGGAGAAAGCGGACCCCTAGCACAATGCCTGTCTTCGTCTGAACCTGACTCAAGGGTTCTATAAAGCAGAAGGCACCGGGTGCTTTGACCTTTCATCATGCTGTAAGGGCTACTCCACTGAGAGGTTGGAGGGACTGAGGGAGTGACATAGTAGGCCTCCCATGGCTGACTCCATTTCTACTGCTCGGGAAAACAAGGCAGGAAGTCGCTACTTTTGCCTCATTTTCCCATTGCTTCCTGAGGGGGTGAAGAGAAAGAAAATGGAGTGCAGACTTCATTCTGTAACAATGTAGCAATATTTCAAAAATATATCTATACATATATATATAAATATATTACAAAATGAGGATGCCAGAAGGAAAGTACTTTAACTTTCAGCAGAAAAATGAAATACTCTGTCATATGAAAAATGCACAAGCTCATTTTCAACACTTGCAAACAACATGTTTCCTGCTTGTTTAGCACAATCACAAGAATCCAATAACCAATCTTAGTTTCCCCATGGATTTATTGGAAGGGCTTGTGCTGGCTTGTTTTCACATGTGTGACACTTGATGAATGTATCACAGATGCCAGTTAGCTTTTGTGGCCTTTAAGGTGAGTAAGCAGACACACAGAAGGACACGACCTTCCCACCTCGCTCTAAACCTCCAGAAGGCCTGAGAAGCTAGTGAGAGCCCCTCACTAGCCAGTAACTTAAAGCAGGTGTTATTATCGCCTGCTTCTCAAGGATGATCCTCACTAAGTTCTCAATGGAAGTGATTAATTAGCAGCATGCGTATTTGGGCTAATGGCAACAGCAGCATCTGTAGGGAGATAACTGTGCAGGTCTGATGTTCAAAACCTGAAAGTATTCTGAAATCCATCCTTCGCTTCCATAGCTATTACACCCAAAGAAATAAATCACTGCTGGCTTTTAATTGTGGAGAAACAGAACACGGAACCAGATCTTCTGGAAACTGAGAGCTGTGGTGGGGTGACAGTGAGGAAGGAAGTCCTACTGGACTTTATTAGGATTTTAGAACATCATCTCGTTAACTAGCATAAACAAAAGAAATAGTAACAACTGACCCTGATGTGTCCGGTATTTTACAAATGCCAGCATGGCTAACCCTCCCAACAGTTTTCCCCTGTTCTCTGTGTTCTAGGCAATGAGCTCTACACAATGAGAGAGAGCTCACTTGGAATCCCACAGTTAGAAAGGCAGCGTCAGCAGTCTGCCCAGACCGCAGCCAAACAGTGTTAAACACACATTTTTATTACATATTTAATTTTGCTTCATTATATGGAATGACTATGCTCAGGGCCAAGAAGTGTCACCTGTAGCTCCTGAGTGTAGCAGGCAGCACTAAGTACATTTTCCAAACATGTGATGCCCAGAACATGTTTATTAAACTCATTAACAGTAGGAGAGAAACTGGCCTCCTAATGCACCTTCTTATAAGTTCAAAGCCAAACTCCTACACTGAGCTCCCTCGTGTAAGAGCATAGGATAGGTCCAAGGCTGGTGAGGACCTGCCAACAAGCAATAAAGAAAAGGCTTATGCCTCTCAACGTGAGGAACAGCATCTATCTGGCCAATTGGCTGCTGGGGCAAACACTAGTTCTGATGTGAAATGAGAATCAGCTCTGCTCTCCAGGCTTATACTATGGTTCTGTCCAACAAAAGATGCAGCAAGCAGGGCAAGTGTGTAGGTCCTTTACTATGGCTTCACAGCCCTAATCTTTTTTCATCAAAAGCAAGACTTTCAACAACAACAACAACAAAAATGACTTCTTTTGTAACAATTCTACCGCCATGGGAAGGGAACAATTGTTTCAAAGCAAAAGGACTCCCTATCCTGAGCACCTAACCTTGCTGTCATCTTTTCTCTGGGGTAAAGAAAGAATTCAAGAACTGTCGGAGGCCAACACAGTACCTTATGCATGGTGAATTCGAAACCAATGCTTGGAAGCAGGAAATGAATGTGATGCGTACTTACAGTGAAAACCCCTCAGAAGGACTCTCCAGCCTCAAAGTGTGTCTACTCTGAGAGAGTTGTGCACACACAGAAAACAAGACACGAAATACGCAACTGATGAACCCCACAGCAGAAACCAAGGAGCTGGTCCACATACACCTAGTTTCTTTCCCTGATCTAATTAGGAAAACTCTTTCTTTCTTTGGATAAATTATTAAATAATAATAATAATAATAATAATAATAATAATAATAATAATAATAATGGAAGGAAGGAAGGAATTAGCATCCCTATTTTACTCCCTTCTCGGGAAGAATATAAAATTTTTCTTTATGCAATAATAAGTACTGGAGAGAAGGTTTTTCCTCTGGTTAACATGGCTTTCCAATTACACCTTTATAGATGGATGAGTTAGCAAATATAAAAACTAGAATAGTGGGAATAGAGGACCATTGTGAAGCAAAGACTTGTCTCCTCCCTTAATGTTTTTAGTAAATAGTGAAGCCATCAAAAAGTGACACTTCAAGTTACTTGGAACATGCCATCTTCTGCAAGCTTGGCACTACCATGTTCTTTATGCCACAGCAGCATAGATTGTTGGCTGCAACCCTATATGAGGTCATGTAACTGAATGTGAGAGTTGTTAAGAGTTTGGCAACAGAAAAAGGATCTTATGAAACAATAACCAAAAATTAAGCCAAATTCCAAGATATTCCTGGCATTCCCCTGTGTTGTATCATGCAATGTCACTGCAGCAATGGTCCGAACACACTGCGTGCAAATACACTAAATACCATGCGGGCCACCAACCCCTCAGTCTCCAAGAACACTCCCAGGGACCCAACCACCAATCAAGGACTATACAGAGTGGGACTGAATGTTCTGGCAGCATGTGTATAGTAGAGGATTGCAAATTCGATCATCATTAGGAGGAAAGGACCTCGGCCTTGTGAAGGTTTTGTGCCCCAGTGTAGGGGAATGCCAGGGCCAATAAGTGGGAGAGGGTGGGGTGGCAGGCATGGGGAAGGGGGAGGCAACAGGGGTTTGTTCTTGTTGTTTTTGTTTATTTGTTTGTTTTTTGGAGGGGAACCTGGGAAAGGGGAAATTTACATGTAACTAAAGAAAATATCTAATTAAAAAAAAAAAAAAAGAACACTAACCAAAACACCTCAGCTGAGACTGCACACGACTAGACATTACGAACTTCACTGTTTTCCCTATACATATAAAGTTTCCAGCTTATGAAACCATAACAGCTTAACTATAAAAAACACATTCCTCAATATTTAAGCAGCAAATTAATTTATCTTCAAGTTGACTGCATCACACTAGAATAGTTGACTTTAAAACTAGCTGTTTGAGTTGCTGACTTACATTTCAGTTTTTAAAATTCATTAAATACATTTTCGCTTGTTATTAGCACAGAAATTTCAACAAATTTTGAATTGGCCCTAAGTATAATTCTGCTACTTTGTACTACATAACTATGAGAAGAGGAATTTGCAACACTGTCAACTATAAAATCAAATATCCATCCACCCTAAAAATCAGCAAAGATATTCTACATGCTACAGCATCAAATATTCACCCAAGATTTAAGTTTTTAATTTATCATCCAAGAATATCCATCTCAGTAATTATAAATTTTTATCTTTAATAAATGGTAAAGCTATTTGCATAGCAAGAAAATGTGTAAGATAAACTTCTTTGTGATTTGTATACCTTCTTTTTCTTTTTTTTTAAACTTTTATTGCATTATGATGAGAAAGTTACATGATTTCAATTTATCTGAATTTGTTAACATTTAAAAACATATTTTAAGTAAATAGAATTATATCACATTCTTGTTTCCTTTTTGTACCCCCACTCCTCCCAGAGACCCCCCCTTCAATACCTACAATATCTTTTTTGTCATATTCCTTAAAATTTATAAAATATTATAACAATACAAATAAGTATTATAAAAGTTGTTTGATATAAAACAACAATCAATTTAACAGTCTTATGTAGATGCTCATCTACAGCAATAGTGAAAATACATTTTTCTCAATATAAATTTTAAATAACTCCAAACATATTAACTGTA
>JADRCD010181911.1:0-19842 GCA_019843815.1 Montemys delectorum
ACAGACAGAGAGAGAGAGAGAGAGAGAGAGAGAGAGAGAGAGAGAGAGAGAGAAAGTAAAGCAAGATCATAAATATTCAAAGCCCATCCTTAGTTATATATACCTTCTACCAAAGCTCCACCTCTCAGAATTTCTTCACACAGTATCACAAAATGAGTACTAAATGGCCAAAATATTGGAGTCTATGGGGACATTTATTATTCAAACTTCTGATTTCCTTCATCATTCTGACATCGCTGTAGGCTTAGATCTTTCAAAACCTTTTTTTTCTTTAAACTTTTATTGCATTATGATGAGAAAAGTTACATGATTTCAATTTATCTGAATTTGTTAACATTTAAAAACATATTTTAAATAAATAAAATTAAATCACATTCTTGTTTCCCTTTTGTACCCCTACTCCTCCCAGAGACCCCCCCTTTAATACCTACAATATCTTTTTTGTTATATTCCTTAAAGTTTATAAGATATTATAACAATACAAATAAGTATTATAAAAGTTGTTTGATATAAAGCAACAATCAATTTAACAGTCTTATGTAGATGCTTGTCTACAGCAACAGTGAAAATACATTTTTCTCAATATAAATTTTAAATAACTCCAAACATATTAACTGTATACTTCAAATACATCACTACTGGTATTTTCCAAAATGAACATAAATATATAAAGTTTTTTTGTTTGTTTTGTATTTAGTAGAGTTTAAAATCTTGGCTCTTACTGTGGTACAAGCCCAAAATAAGAACAATTTTTAGACATTGGATTTCATTGTAATAAGGCTATATACTTCAATGACCCTCACATCACCAAAGGATTTTACCTCCATCGTAGCTAAGATGAGAGTTGATAGTTCTGCTGCACCAAGAAATGAATTGTAGGCTCGATTTTTGGATACGGACTTCCTGCTATGGTCAAAGCTATTTGACTTGAGTGAGTGACTTTATTCTTAGCCCACAGAGAGTAGGTTACATTCATTTAAGAAATGGTGTGTGCATTAAGATGGTCTATCCATAAAGTCATTTACCAACTGTTTCAATGAACAATGGTTCTGTTTGGAGGGTGGCACAGACATTGAGTAAGGGTAAGAATTTGGTTCATTAGCTGTGATAATTTGGAAAAGCATTCATCTCAAAGAAAGAGTAACTTATAAAGTCCTCTTCTTCAAACTTGATACAAGAGTTACAAATGTCAAGCAAAGCATTCAGTCTCACTCTTTGTTGTTTTCTTATAAGCAACCTCCCTAGTTAATTGTCTATGTTTCTTTTGGGTATATAAATACTTTTGAAATATATAAGCTGTTCTGAAAACCATAGTATAGTGTAAAGACATGAAATAAACAATACTACTAACAGAGAGGCTGAGATAGGAGAAGCAAGATTTCAAGACCCTTATGTTGTACACAGCAAGACACTGTCACAAACAAACAAGCTGAAAGTGTATATAGATTGTACAATGTTGGATCTATTTCTCCAATTATCAAATTAGAGAGACGACTGAATGACAATCAACAAATTTCTACTTCCTCATATTATTGGATTTCAATCGATTAGGATATGTTGGTAATACAAATTTTCATATTAATATATTAAGAAAAAGTAATTGTTACTTCCTGTTGTTTTTGTTGTTAGAGGTGGAATTAGGTTTGTGTGGGTTTGTTGAAAGATTACCTTCTTGCCTCTTCTGGGGTGTAGTTTTGCTCCTTATGCTGATGTTTTCCATCTATTATCCTTTGTAGGGCTGGATTTGTGGAAAGATATTGTATAAATTTTGTTTGTCATGGAGTATCTTGTTTTCTCCATCTATGGTAATTGAGAGTTTTGCTGGATATAGTAGCCTGGGCTGACATTTGTGTTCTTGTAGGGTCTGTATGACATCTGCCCAGGATCTTCTAACTTTCATAGTCTCTGGTGAGAAGTCTGGTGTAACTCTGATAGGCCTGCCTTTATATTTTACTTGACCTTTTTCCCTTACTACTTTCAAAATTCTTTTTTTGTTCAGTGCATTTGGTGTTTTGATTATTATGTTTCGGGAGGAATTGCTTTTCTGGTCCAGTCTATTTGGGGTTCTCTAGGCTTCTTGTATGTGCATGGGCATCTCTTTCTTTAGGTTAGGGAAGTTTTCTTCAACAATTTTGTTAAAGATATTTGCTGGCCCATTACATTGGGAGTCTTCACTCTCTTCTATACCTATTATCCTTAGGTTTGGTCTTCTCATTGCGTCCTGTATTTCCTGGATGTTTTGGGTTAGGAGCTTTTTGCTTTTTGCATTTTCTTTGACTGTTGTGTCAATGTTTTCTATGGTGTCTTCTGCCCCTGAGATTCTCTCTTCTATCTCTTGTATTCTGTTGGTGATGTTTGCATTTATGATTCCTGATTTCTTTCCTAGGTTTTGTATGGCCAGGGTTGTCTCTCTTTCTGTTTTCTTTATCGTTTCTATTTCCAGGTGCTCTGACACGCTCAGGATTAGCGGTGAGGAGGACTCAACATCTGTTCTAACAATGGGAGTAACTGGGATCAGTGGGGCCAGGCACACAGGAACTCCACCAGCAGAGTGTCTCAGGTTCCTTCTGGTCTCCATGGGCTGATGTCCTGAGCAGACCTTGGGTGCAAGCTCTGCAGCCAGTCCCACAACACCCAGAGGAAGCTCCACTCTCAGGTGCTCTAACACACCCAGGATCAGAGGTGAGGAGGAACCAACATCTTTGCAGCCAGTCCCACAACACCCAGAGGAAGCTCCACTCCCAGGTGACTTAATAAGCCCAGGATCACAGGATCCCAGAATCACAGGATCACAGACACGGCTTGACTCTGAGGAGTTCTGACACAACCAGGATCACAGGAAGGACAGGCTCCACTCAGATTTAGCAAAAGCAGATAGCACTAGAGATATCCAGATGGCGGGGGCGGGGGGGCAAGAGTAAGAAAATAAACAATACAAACCAAGGTCACTTGGCATCATCAGAACCTAATTCTCCTACCATAGCAAGTCCTGGACATACCGTTACACCAGAATAGCAAGATTCATATATAAAATCACTTCTCATGGTGATGATACAGGACTTTAAGAAAGACATAAATAACATCCTCAAAGAAATACAAGAGAACACAGGTAAACAGCTAGAAGCCCTTCAAGAGGAAACACAAAAACCCTTAAAGATCTTCAGGAAAACACAATCAAACAGGTGAAGGAAATGAGCAAAACCATCCAGGATCTAAAAATGGAAATAAAAATGACAAAACCTTCTTTAATAGGGGTTCTTAAACACTTTATTCTCCATTGTAACCCATTGCCCACCGGAGGTAGTGGGAAAAAAAAAGGTTAGTAGGGCAAAGGGGGTTGTGGACTTGTTTAGAAATAGTTTTTTTGGGGTAATTCTAATCTTTATTGTCAGGATATCAGCAGTTCAGTTCATATGAATCAACAGTGGTAGCTCCATCCACTTGCAAACCCTATGCGTGAATCAGCAGCAGCACTTCAATCCAGAAGAAATCACAAGGCTCTGCCAAGGGTCCAGAGTCTGTGGAAGTGGCAAGAAGCTGCCAAATACTAGGAGAAGTTCTTTGGTGCATTTCTCTCTGTGAAGTCACAACAATTGATGATCAGAGGAAGGCAAGGTGAACCAATGTCGCAGCATCCTCTACTGTCTGTTGAGTTAACTTTATACCTTGTCATCACATATCCTCTCAAGCATCTGCTCCAGCAAAACACCACAGACCCCTTGTCTAAGCAGCTTCCAGAAACACCACGTGTCTGTTCTCAGCAAAACATCCTTTCATAAGACAGTCTCCAGAAAAACATCATACCATACAACTGAGTCTTCAAAGAAACCAGAAGTTTCCATCTCACATTCCCAATTAAATCTTTACTTCAGTGTATTTCCTCCATTCTTTAATGTTATTTTGTGTTCTACTATGCCCTAGTTACATTTGTTTTACTTATGTTGCAAGATCGTAGGTCTCCACATAGCTTTTTCGTTCCCAGTTCATTTTAGTTAAGCTATTTCTCACCGACGTAAGTCCCTATCCTTTTATCCTCTGCATGATTTGTACTTCTCATCCCCTAGTGCCTCTTTACTTGCATTTCTCTGTATTTTATTATCTCCTTTCTCTTAATAGATGTGCTCCAAATAGCCTGTTTTTAATTACTTAACTTTCACATGTATTCCAATTTCAACACATGAAACAAAAGAACGAAAGCTGGGAGTCACGTATGAGAGAGAGCATACATACACCGTCTTTCTGATTCTTATTCTAGAGGTGGTTCTCAACATTTCTAATGCTCAGAGACCTTAATTATATTCCTCATATTGTGGTGACCCACAGTCAAAAAATTCTATCCATTGTTACTTCATTCTAATTTTGCCAATGTTACTAATCATTATGTAAATATCCGATATGCAAATGATCTTATGAGACCCTTGGGAAGGGTCATTTGATTCCAAAAAGGGTCATAACCCACATATTGAGAACCACCATTCTAGCGTTTTATTTTCCAGTTTCATTTATTTATTTGCAAATTTTAGGACTTTGTCTTTACAGTTGAGTAACGTTTCACTGTATACATGTACCACATTTTCTTTATCTATTCAACAGTTGACAGAAACCTAGGCTGATATGATTTTCTAGCTATTAGGAGTAACGTATGATATAAAAGTTCCTCTACAGTAGGATAGAAGTCCTTTGATTATTTCTGCATGAGTGATATTGTTGTATTATGTTATGATAATTTCATTCATAATTTTTTGAGACTCTTGCAGATTGATCTCAGAGTGCTTGTACTAGTTTATACCCCACCAACAGTGTAGATTGCCCCTTTCTGTACATCCATAGCAGTATTGCTTGTCATATGTATTCCTGATCATAACCATTCTGTCTAGAGTGAGATAGAATCTTGAAGTAGTTTTAATCTGTATTTCCTGGATAGTCAAGGGCAGTGAATACTTTTTTATTTTATTTTATAAATTAATTTATTTTTTACACTCCATATTCCATTCTCTGCCCCTCCTATCCATCCTCCAACTGCTCCACATCCCACATCTCCTCCCCATCCCCATGTCTCCATGTGGATGCTCCCACCCCCCACTTCACCTGACCTCTAAACTCCTTGGGGCCTCCAGCCTCTTGAGGGTTAGGTGCATCATCTCTGAATGAACACAGACCCAGAAGTCTGCTACTGTATGTGTGTTGGGGGCCTCATATATCAGCTGGTGTATGCTGTCTGTTTGGTAGTTCAGTGTTTGAGAGATCTCAGGGGTCCAGATTAATTGAGACCGCTGGTCCTCCTACAGGATCCCCCTTCTCCTCAGCTTCTTTCACTCTTCCCTAATTCAACAACAGGGGTCACCTGCTTCTGTCCATTGGTTGGGTGCAAATATCTGCATCTGACTCTTTCAGCTGCTTGTAGGGTCTTTCAGAGGGCAGTCATGCTAGGTCCCTTTTTGTGATGGCTCCGTAGTCTTAGTAATAGTGTCAATTCCCAAGACTTCCCCTTGAGCTGGATCCCACTTTGGCCCTGACATTTCCTCAGGCTCCTCTCCATTTCCATCCCTGTAATTCTTTCAAACAGAAAGCCCTGAGGGCCAGCAGAAAGAATGGAAACAGGCAACATCAGGAAATAGGAGCTTGGGGGACCCTTCAGAATGCACCAGAGACCTGGGAGGTAAGAGACTCTAGGGAATCAAAGGGAGAGACCTAAGATGAAGTACCCCACAGTACGGGGAGGGAACTTATAGAGCCCACCTCCAGCAGAAAGACAGGGCATCAAGTGAGGAATGGGGTTGCCATTCCCGAGTCACATCTCTGACAGTGAATACTTTTAAAAATGTTTACTAGCTGGGCCTAGGCGTGCATCCCTTTAACCCCAGCACTTGGGTGTCAGAGGCATGCAGATATCTGTGAGCTCTAGGCTAAGTCTGGTATATATGGTAAGTCACAGGACAGTCTAAGCCACATATTGAGAGTCTGTATCAGTGTTTACTGACCATCTGTATTTAGTTTTGTAATTTATTTCTGAGATTATAATTGGGGGAGCAAACAGCTCCCCCAATTGGGGGGTAAAACAGCTGTGAACTTACTGTGAACTATGGATGTAGTGTAGAATGTTCTTTCAACAATGTGGTGTTCTAGAAGGAATTGTATAAACTATAATAAATAAATGCAGTAGAAAGCAGATGTGGATGCCTGGCATATGCATATTATCTCCATGGAAAAGGCAAGGGCAGGGAGAAATATTCTTGCCTGTTTTCATATGAACAAAGATGAGTTGACATAACAGCAGGTGTTTTCCTTTAATGTACTTATATTTGCTTACATTAAGTGTAATTGTCACCTCATGTCTTGTTTGCTTTAAGAATAAAAATGATAAATGCTTTGTTTGCACTACTCTTAAACCTGGAGTCCCCTAGTCATTCCATATAGATCCTTTTACATAACATTCAATGTGCAGACTCATAGACTCTCTGGCCAGGGCAGACCAGAAATAATTACATTTCTTCATTTCCCTTTCTCCCTCCAAACTCTTCTTCTTTTAATTAATTAATTAATTAACATTTCAAGTGTATGTTCTTATCCGGTTTCACCCCCTCCCAGAAACCCCTTATCCCCCGCTTCTATGAAGGTGTTCCTCCACTCACCAGCCTACTCCTGCCTCCACACCCTCGATTCCCCTACACTGGGGCATCTATTGAGCCTTCATAGGACCAAGGACCTCTCCTCCCATTGATGCCTGACAAGGCCATCCTCTGCTACATATGCAGCTGGAGCTATGTGTACTCCTTGGTCGGTGGCTTAGTCCCTGGGAGCTCTGGGGTGGGGTATGGTTGGTTGATATTGTTGTTCTTCCTATGGGGTTGCAAACCCCTTCAGCTCCTTGAGTCCTTTCTCTAACTCCTCCACTGGGGACCTCACACTTACTGCAATGGTTGGCTGTGAGCATCCAACTCTGTATTTGTAAGGCTCTGGCAGGACTTCTCAGGAGACAGCTGTATCAGTCTCCTTTCAGCAAGCAAACATTTTGTAGTATTCACAATAGTGTTGAAGTTTGGTGACTGTATCTGGGATGAATCCCTAGGTGGGGCAGTCTCTGGGTGGCCTTTCCTTCAGTGTCTGCTTTGCACTTTGTCTTCATATTTGCTCCCATGAGTATTTTGTTCCTCTTTCTAAGAAGAACCAAAGCACCCACACTTTGGTTTTCTTTCTTCTTGAGCTTCATGTGGTTTGTGAACTGTATCTTGGGTATTCCAAACTTCTGGACTAATATCCACTTATCAGTGAGTACATACCATGTGTGTTCTTTTATGATTGGGTTACTTCACTCAGAATGTTATTTTCTAGGTTCAACCATTGGCCTGTGAATTTCATGAATTCATCGTTTTTAATAGCTGAGTAGTATTCCATTGGGTAAATGTACCACATTTTCTGCATCTATTCCTCTGTTGAAGAACATCTGGGTTCTTTCCAGTTTCTAGCTATTATAAATAAGGCTGCTATGAACATAATGGAGCAAGTGCCCTTGTTATATATCCTCCAAACTCTTCTAATATAATATTCTTTGCTATCTGTCAAATTTATGCCTTCTTTTTTCATGAATTGTTGTTGCATGCATATATGTATAATATATATGTATATGTATATCTATATATTTATGTATACATATTACTAAATATAACCTCTTCAGTCTATGTTAGTTTTATGTATGTTTTCAGGGCAATTTGTTACTGGACAACTGATAGGTGTGCTCTTGCCTAGGGGGGGACCACCTCTCCTGTTGCCAATTTCCCTGGTTGTTTGTAGTTCTTTTCATGGAGTTGAGGCTCCACGGTCTTTTCTCTGCCCATTTTGCATGTCCACTCATATCATCCTTGTTCATGGGCAGTCATGTTGATGAGTTTTATGGGTGTAGCTTCTGACATTACTAGGAGATACAACCTCAGAGCAAACTTCTTGGTCCTCTGTCTCTTATTACCTTTCTGCCCCCTCTTCCTCAATGTTCACTGAGCCTTAGGTGTGGGAGTGTTTTACAGATTATCCCTTGGGACTGAGATCCATATCCCTGTATATTAATAGATTGTGGTTTCTGCAGTGGCTCTACCTTTTGCAAAAAGAATTTCTGTAGATGAGGGGTGAAGACTATACTTATGCGAAGGTTCAAGGACAAGTGTTCATAGATTGTTGTTAGGGGTTATTCGGGCCTAGTGCATTTGTGCTTGTAGATTCTCCTCTAATAACTAAGACTCAGTAGGACTGAACTGTTAGGGTGGTTTCCAGTACCAGGCATGGCTTCCCTATTGTTGAGTGGGTCTTAAGTCAAATTTGTCCAATTAAGTCCAAGGTATATTCGCCATCCTGGGCCCTGATGACCATACACGATGGTTGATGTGGTTCACAGGTGTCATAATCGAAGGCTTGTTGGTTGCTTACTTCCTCTGGAAGCTTGCATGGCACCTTCTGGTACCAAGAAAGCTAGTCTGCAGGGAGCAGATATTCAGGTCAGTTCTAGCTCAGGGTGCTGAAGCCACATTTATATCATGGGGTAGACAATAATACCCTCTGTGGGAAATAGTTTTTCTTTTCAACTATTTTCAAGAACTTACTATTTTTTTTCCCTTGGGCTGTTTTGCTGTTTTCCTTTCTCCCTGCTGCAAAGTATGGAAACCATTGTGTTCCTAAACAGGGAGTTTGGGAGTATACTTTGAGATGGAAAAATTTAGGTCTGCAGGAAAATCTCACCTCTAGAGCCAGCTTCTCAATGAACTTAAAAGCACAAGACAATTGACCGACAGGAGGTATTCATTCCAGTGTAAAAGTGAAGGAAATAGGTTTTGCTGAAGGATCAGAGAAGCAAGAGGAAAGAAATAAGGTCACTTACCGTGCTATGTATTGAGAATGAAGGGGAAAAAGGAAAAAAAGGAAAAGAAAAGAAAACAAAAATGAATATTGAGAGGAAGTAATGCTTTTTCCTAACTCAGTATTTTAGAGGGAAAACTTGATTTTGAAAGGTAGAAGTCTGATCTCTTTGGCTTTTGTAAGGTCATGCCACATAGCTTCCTGTTGTGGATTTGGTTTATTGCTTGTATTATGTTAGTTGGGTTCCTGAAATTACATGGGAATTTGAATTGTCTGCATGTAGGACACTGAATAGGACTCCCAATTGGCTTTGATTGGTAAATAAAGTTTCCAGTGGCCAATGGCTGGGCTGTGAGACAGAGGTGGGACATTTTAGGATTTCCAGGCAAGAAACAGAGAGGAAGAAAGACAGAACTGCCATGCTGAGGAAGCAGAAAGATCAGGCCTGAGAAGTGCAGGACAAAGAGATAGCTAACATGAAAGAGTCAGGGATTGTTGCCCAGGAGGGCTGCAGGTCAGGGTAGCCAGGATGGAGTATAGGTTTTAGTAAGTGATAATTCAGGAATATCAGAGGGAGAGTGTGCTAGCTGAATGGAAATTTGTGATTGGACCCACCCTTGACCTGCTTAGGGCATATTAAATATAAGGCAGAGTATGTGTGCCTTCTACTGAGAATCTACAGCATTGCAGTGGGTAGTGAGGAACTGATCAGAGCAAATTAACCAACTACAGCAACAGCTTCCAGAACCAATGATCAAAACCAAGAAAAATACTTGGCTTTTTCCCTGTGTAACTTGGAATACTCTCTGGCTATTCTTGGGGTGAGGGCCTAAGTGCTTGAAGGCCTATACTTGCAATTAGTGTGTGCCTACACCTGCATGTTGACAACCTGAAAAACCTGTTGAATGAATGCTCTCTCACCTACAAGAATACAGTATAATCAATATTCCCCAGCTAGCAGCCGCTTCTTCCATGCTCTAATTTAAGACTGGCTAAGCTTAACTATAGGGAAACATCAGACTTTTTTTTTTAAAGTTCTAAGTCAGTCTACAGGTTCCTTGTTACTACTCTATAGGATGACACAGCAACACAAATCTATATTGGAGTATCTACCATATCCTCTTTACTTCTCTCTCCAGAGAGTCCTTTGGGGTTTCCCCCTTGTCTGTGAGCAACTAGGAGGAAAGGGAAGGCCTGTTGGACTCTGACAGAACGCTGAATCCTGTACCCTGTCCTCTCTCATTAGTGACCACACGAGAGGGCTCCTATCAGACACTAGTCACTCTTCCCTTCTCACACTGTGATCTTAATGAATTCTCTGAGAGGAAGGCTGGCGTTCAGTCTGCTTTATCCTTTTTGTGTAGCCATGAACTTCAATTCATACAATGTCGTCAGTCACAGTTACTGTTGGTCTCCACAGTTCCATTAATTTAATCTAGATAAATCTCTCACAGACATGCCTAGAGCTTGTCTTGTAGATCACTCCAATTAATATTGTCCTTCCAATTAGACAATATTAGCAACCACAAGAAGTAACTCAGAAAAAAATCCATTTTTAGAACTACAGAGTCAGCATGCCAGCATTTGAAATACGTGATAAGATAATGGATTTTGGTATTTATTCCAAATTATTATTCACAGAGCAACAAATTTTGAAAATGTGATAGAATTAAGTCAACTATAAACTATTTGTTTCATATATGACTGTTAGTCGGGGTCCTTAAACCTATAAACCACATCTTTAAAAATTAGGAAACAAAGTGACAAAAGGAATATATATGCTCAAACCTGTCAATAGTCAAAGTTTAGGGCTGGGAGGCTCAGTTTTTGTACCAGTGAACTCCAGAGTTGCTTCTTGTCCTGTCTCCGTTATCGTCCTGTAGCAGCACCTGTTGCTGCTCAGGATATGGCTCCAATGTGTCTTTTTGCATTTGCATCCTGAAACTCTCTGTTTCCTCCAAATTATTGCTCTGGCTGGCCTCTATCTGTTGCAGCTCTGAAAGTGAACTTTGACAGTGATCCTGTGAATGTGTGCACTCCTTCCTTATCCTGTACACCTCTTTGATAGGTCGCTTGGTTAAACTTACAGGATCAGCGGTTGGTTTTAATAGAAGACCTGTCCATGTAGGATGGTTGCACGGGAAGAATGATTGCACAAGAAGTTTAAAAACAACAAAAAATGAGACAGATTATCTCTCTTCTTCTACCTCCTGAGTGCTAGATTAAAGGCATATACCACCATGCCAGGCAAACATGAACTTTTATGTACTGTTTTATCTTTTATAATGCTTACTCAACTCTAATTTTATTGAGAGTTATATAGAACTCTACACTTTTTTTATTAGATGTTTCTTTATTTACAATATCTCCTTTCCCAGGTTCCACTCCAAAAAAAATATAAAATAAAAAACCCCCAAACTAAGACTATCCCCTGTTTCCTCCCCCCCGCCCCTGGCTCACCTCCTGCTTATTGGCCCTGGCATTCCCCTACACTGGGGCATAGAACCTTCACAGGGCCAAGGACCTCTCCTCCCATTGATGACTGACTTGGCCATCCTCTGCTATACTCATGCTGCTGGAGCCATAAGTCCCTCTTTGGTTGGAGTTTTAGTCCCTGGGAACTCTGAGGGTACTAGTTAGTTCATATAGTTGTTTGTCCCAAGGGACTGCAAACCCTTCAGCTCCTTGGGTCCTTTCTCTAGCTCCTTCATTGGGGGACCCTATGCTCAGTCCAATGGATGGCTGTGAGCCTCTACTTCTGTATTAGTCGAGTACTGTCAGAGCCTCTCAAGAGATAGCTATATCAGGCTCCTGTCAGCCAGCACTTGCTGGCATCCACAATAGTATCTAGATTTGATGATTGAATATGAGAAGGATTCCCAGGTGGAGCAGTCTCTGAATTGTCCTTCCTTTAGTTTCTGCTCCATAGTTAGTCTCTGCAACTCCTTCCATGTGTATTTTGTTTAAGAAGGAATGAAGTATCCACACTTTGGTCTTCCTTCTTCTTGAGTTTCTTATGGTTTGTGGTTTGTACTTTGTGTATTCCGATCTTCTGGGCTAATATCCACTTATCAGAGAATGCATAACATGTGTGTTCTTTTGTGATTGGGTTACCTCACTCAGGATGATATTCTCCAGGTCCATTCATTTCCCCAAGAATTTCCTAAATTCATTGTTCCTAAATTCAATAGCTGAGTAGTACTCCATTGTGTAGATGTACCACATTTTCTGTATCAATTCCTCTGTTGAGGGACATCTGGGTTGTTTCCAGTTTCTGACTATTATAAATAAGGCTGCTATGAACATAGTGGAGTATGTGTTCTTATTACATGTTGGAGCATCTTCTGGGTATATGCCCAGGAGTGGTATAGCTGGGTCCTCAGGTAGTACTATGTCCAATTTTCAGAGGAACCGCCAAACTGATTTCCAGAGTGGTTGTACCAGCTTGCAATCCCACCAGCAATGAAGGAGTGTTCCTCTTTCTCCACAACCTCTCCAGCATCTGCTGCCACCTGAGTTTTTTTTTAATCCTAGCCATTCTGACTAGTGTGAGATGGAATCTCAGGGTTGTTTTGATTTGCATTTCCCTGATGACTAAGGATGTTGAACATTTCTTTAGGTGCTTAGGTGCTTCTCAGCCATTCAGATGACTTAGAAAGAGCAATTTGCAAATTTATCTGGAATAACAAAAAACCCAGGATAGCCAAAACTATTTTCAACAATAACAGAACCTCTGTTGGAATCACAATCCCAGATCTTAAGCTCTACTACAGAGCAATTGTGATAAAAACTGCATGGTATTGGTACAGTGACAGGCAGGTAGATCAACGGAATAGAACTGAAGACCCAGAAATGAACCCACAAACCTATGATCTTTGACAAAGGAGCTAAAACCATACAGTGGAAAAAGGACAGCATTTTCAACAAATGGTACTGGCTCAACTGGCAGTTAGCATGTAGAAGGCAAGTCAATCCATTCCTATCTCCTTGTACAAAGCACAAGTCCAAGTGGATCAGTGACCTTCACTTCAAACCAGATACACTGAAACTAATAGAAAAGAGAGTGGGGAAGAGCCTCAAGCACATAGGCACAGGGGGAAATTTCCTGAACAGAACACAAATAGCTTAAGCTCTAAGATCAAGAATTGACAAATGGGACCTCATAAGATTTCAAAGTTTCTGTAAGGCAGAAGACACTGTCCATGGTTCAAAACGGCAACCAAAGAATTGGGGAAAAAATCTTTACGAATGCTATATCTGATAGAAAGCTAATATTCAATATATACAAAGAACTCAAGAAGTTAGAGTCCAGAGAACCAAATAATCCTATTAAAAAAATGGGGTACAGAGCTAAACAAAGAGTTATTTTAATTCTCAAAGAGCAAAGAAATCCTTGCAGAGAATAATACAAAAAAAAAAAAACTGCAGGAAATGACAACTCAAACCATGTAAATATTTATAAATTTTCAGTTCAGAAGAGAAATTCTATAGAAAAATTGTATATGTCAAATTATAAAAATACAATTACAAGGGATAATATGTAGCTAACCTTGTTAATTACAAAGAACTCACATAAAATATAGAAGAAAGAAAAGTAACCCAAGAGGAAAATGTGAATTCTTCTGGTCAAGGTCTTTACATGCAATTGAACCTTCTAGTCACCTATGAGGGAGATCTTGTTGCTGAATGTCAGACAGTGAAGGGCAGGCAGAAGAGACTGGAAACAAGTGTCTTGCTTCTGTGATTTACAGGCTGTGTAGTGTCAGGAAAAATCCATGGTCCCACACAAGTCATTTCTCCTAATTCTAGCTCTGCAGATGCTTGCCACTGTGCCAAACCTTCTAAATGTGAACAGATGTGCTAACTCAGGAACTCAGGTGTGACCAACCCTCATATATCTTCCTAGACTATATCTTTGTCTTGACTCTGCCACTTTTCATTGTACATTGACCTGTAGCACCATGGTGGTTGTTATGAACTGAACCATCAATGGTTTGCCTTGTGGATGTGTGCATGGTTGCCTAGTTGGGAGGTGTTATGAGAATCATCATTTAGCAGAGACTTGGCTTGGTATCTGAAGGACCAATGAACACTGTTTTTTTCTTTATAGAACTTCACGGATATAATTCCCAAGACACTTTCAGTGTATGTGTCTTTGTGTGTGCTTTTGTATGTGTGTGAGTGCTGTGTCTCTCTGTGTATGTTTATGGTCTTTGCTATTTTGTGGGTTCTTATTTTTCCCCACGTTTTAATCCCCTTCTCTCTGGTTTCACCCCATAACACTAGGCAGGACAACAGAGGTATAGAGGGTAGAGATCCTTGAATCTATTTTCTTTCCTTTTGTTTCTTCTTTGATCATAACTACTTACAAACTACAACTAACACCTATGAAGGATCAACAATCACCAACATCCTCTCCAGCTCTAGCATTTATGTATCCTATGAAAAGTTCCTAGAAATTCAAATGTCACTTAATCACATAAATTATCTGCAGTTGGCTAGAGCATGAGGCAAATCATGGTCAGCAGCTTCAGGCAGTCTGAAACAGTCCAATATCATTACACCTGAGTTTAAGATGAAAGCTCATTATTATAATATTTCTGTTTTTTTTTTTTTTAATAAGAACCTGCCATGCCTGTTAGCATCACCAAGTGCCTGCACCTATAGATAGGCGGGACCACAGACCTATTACTATGGGCAACGGGCCCCATATTCCCAAAATCCCTAGGGCTTCCCAACTTCACCTGGGCGATACATACGCCACTGCTTGTATAAAAAAGAGGAGCATTCCTTTCTCTTTCTGTTTCCCCTTTCTCTCTTTCCGCACCACCTTCCCCCACTCTCTCTCCCTCTCAATTAAACCTTCTACACGTGGTATTGTTTAGACCTGGTGTGTGGTATTTTCAATGTGGTTGCCTCTCTTTTACTATCATTTTGGAAGTCCCACCGAGATCAGAGACTAGATTGGCGACTCTCGGGTCTACTGGGAGAGTGCTGGCCTGCTCGCAGTCGCAGGCCAGTTACCAGCTGCTCCGCTAGCCAAGAGAATGCTCAGCAGCTGCAGCTCTGCAGCGCAGCATCCCGAGGGCCTGCGCCAGAGTGGGCGGGGGCGTGGAGCACCACAGCACCGGAGCCCCTGGTGCAGCCGTTCCACTGCCCGCAGCTCTGCTGAGGATTCCCGAGTGCCCACGGAGGCACGTAGGCCATCCCAGGTGAGCGCCACGCGAATAGGGCGAGGCATCTCAGCTGCTGAAAGCTGCCGTTGCTCTCTGCTTTCTCCGATAGACTCTGAGTCTGCTCCCACCCCCGCCGCCTCTGCTGCCTCCACCGCTGCTGCGGCTGTGTGGGAATTTCAACCAAGTGAGCTGTGGTCTATCCCCGCCTATCTATACAATACCACGTATTCCATATACCAGTCCGCTATAGTTCTAACACAGACACCGGCATATCAATTAATAGGACCAGTCAAGGGGAGAACCTCTAGCTTCCCAGAGACGGTCTGGCCAGCCTTCTCTGGGAACCACGGGGGTTGCAGCCTCCCAGTTGACATATGCTTTAAGACTTCTACCATTGGTGCACCCCTCCCCCCAGTGGAGACAACCCACATTCCCAATCACGCCGGGCTTTACTGCCGACAAATCCCTGGGCCCAGGGTGGGTTGAAGCTCCCAAGCAGTCACTAGAGGGCTCTCATGATGACCTGAGCCCCTAGCTTTGGCCATTAACTCTTTGGTGCTTGGATTGTTCTCAGGACGCTGGTAGGAATAACCAAGCATCCGCCAATGGGTAATGGAATGTCTTTGACCGTATCTCCTGGCACCCCACTGGGTTGTATCCTGGACAATCTCAAATCTCTAAAGTTAATGCCGGATTTGAAGGCATCAAAACTAACATATCTCTGCAATAAGGTCTGGGTTAAATATCAACTACATGGAAATTCAAAATGGCCACTTAATGGCACCCTAGATCCAGCTATTTTAAGGGATCTTAATACATACTGCCAGCGGACTGGTAAATGGAAGGAGGTCCCCTATGTTCAAGCATTCATCTATCTCCGTTCTAATCCCTCCTTGTGTACTTCTTGTTCCCCAACTCAACTTCTCTTAGCTATGAAACCTACACAACCTCCCCCAGATGACATGGTGACGCTGGATCCAGCTAATGAACCACCCCCCCTTTCACCGCAGGCCTGTCTCCACGCCTCTAAAAGCCAAAACTGCTACCTCAGTTTCTCCTCCTCACCAGGATGCTCCAGAGCCTGCTAGCCCTGCCTCTCCAGATCCCTCCCCTTCTTCTGTGCCAGCTGGGGCCCAATCCAAATGCCCCACATTGGCAGCTACCTTCATTCCTCCTGTTACTCGCTCTAAGACTTCTGCCAAACCTCCAAGTTCTTCTTCCCCAGAGACATCTGACCCAGCAACAGTCCTACCTCTAATAGAAGTTGCTGGAGCAGATGGCCTTGTCAGGGTACATGTTCCTTTCTCACTTAGTGAACTTTCCCAAATAGAAAACAGGCTGGGATCTTATACTTCTAATCCTTCCAAGTTTATCAAAGAGTTCCAATATATTACTCAGTCTTACAGCTTGACTTTCCATCATTCCAGTGGATTCCACATGTCAGGTCTGAAAGCTTGTTCATGGATTTGAGGTATGCTGCTTCAAAGGGAGCTGCTAGCCTCCTGGAGTTCATTTCTTGGCATCTTGGCATTTCCTAACTCAGATGTGTTCCAGATTGGTCTCTGCAAAAGTCTGTGGAGAGTTTTGCATGCTTTCTTTGTTCAGGCATATAGGTGCCCTAAGAAATGACTCGTAAATAGCTAAAACTGAGATTTAACACTGTTTCCTGGCCTCCACAGTGTTTCAATGATCCTAATTGATTTCCTAGCTGTTATTAGCTTGGAATTCCCATAAGGAGGCTGCCTTATCAGACAGGGTGTCTCCAGAGTTAGAGTTAGAAGTCAACACTATTGCTATCTGTAACATAGTTAGGACTCTGAGAGCAGTGCCACACAAGGCAGAATTGCTTTACAAACTAGAGAGTAGTTGAAAAGTTCCCTGAGCTAATGTTTGTGTTACAAGCCAAACCATTCCTAGGAGCTGTGAGAGAATGGGACCTCCTGGTGCTTACCTGCTTCAGACCAAGAGAATTTGCTTAGGGCTGCCAAGACAGCGCAGTTGGGAAGAGCACTATTGCTCTTCTGAAGGAATCATTTACACCTGGCTGTTTGATCTTACTGACTTTGATGAAACCACTACCTGCCTATGTGCCTGACATTCGCCCTGTTTCTGTATACTATATAAGCCTTATTTTCACTTTGTGCAAATACACTCAGATACCACACTCCCTTGTATTGTTTCTGTTTGTCACTCGCCAAATTCTTTGCCTACCAGGCCAGAACTCTAATCACCCCATGGAACAAGGGGTCCCCGCAGCAACCCAGTCTGTGGCAAGAACCCAAAATTTGAAAATTCTTAACAATGCCACTGTATTTGATTTTGATAAGGAGCCTCAATGTTCTCTGATCAAAGTGTATACAAATGACCACATCTAGGTAGGTTGTATACTTTGCTCTCATATTTGAGTTATGAGCAAACTAAACTTATTTGCAACCCACTTGTCTTATAAGAACTGCTTTGGTGATGGCCACTTGGGAACTCCTTTATGGGTTCTCACAACTGCCTTGCTCTCTGTTCTGTGAGCAATCCTATGCCCTTACCTGTTGCTGTTGTATTGGAATAAGGTGATACATGTTGCCTGCTACCATAGAAACTAATGAACACACATACGTGCACACACACACACACACACACACACACACACACACACATTTAAACTGCATTTTAGCCAGAGACCCAGCATTTCTCTCTTTGCATAGTAGATGATTCACACCGAAGGCTGCTGAGTTTTGCATTCCTGCTGAACCCCCATCTGTGTTATACCTATGTTAAAAGTTAACTTAGGACAAACAAACAGTTAGCAGTGTAACATCTGGGCTACTTTCAATGTGCACATTCAGCTTCCTTTCTATATGATAAAATACAGATGTGTCTCTCTAATATAGAATAAAAAAGTGTCTCCTAGTATTCTCATTAATGCTATTTATCATTAAAGAACTCTAATAATTCATCACTTGGTTTTATGTATCAATATGACATACATTAAAACTACACAAATGCAAGACCTATAAGAACATGGTTAAATGCAGTATTACTAGCCTTTACAAGACAGTCAACATAGCACACATGTGTATTGTATATATCCACATCACTTTATAACACACACACACACACACACACACACACTCAAAAAGAGAAAGAGCAAACACTATCTTTAAAAAACAGAATTCCTTAAAATGATATATTATCATCATCATCTCCTAAAGTGATGGTACCATATCTCTGCTTGAGATATCACTTGAAGATTTTTCAGTACCTATCACTGGAAGAAAGGAAGTTTGAAACTTTGACTCCTTCATTGCAGATAGAGGTACTAAGGGCCTAGACCTGATTAAAGTCCATATACCTATGTATTCTTTTTTGTTTATCTTTTGTCTTATATGCATGTGTGAGTGGCTGCCTGAATGTATATCTGTATACTATGTGGATCACTTGGAATTGGAGTAATAGTTGTGATTTATCATGTAGGTTCCAGGAATTAATTGAACTTGTGTCCCCTGGAAGAGGAACACATGCTCTTAACCACTGAATTTCTCTATTTCTCTAGCAATCACAGTCTTGAAGAAACATCAGCACTTGCTATGAGATAGACTGAGTGACTTTCAGGCATATAGCCTAAAAATGAAGTGAAACATACAAACTGTGGTGTGATATTACATATAAGAGATCCCAAATATTCTACTAGAAAACATCTAGACAATCAACAATTTCAGCAATGTGGCAAGATACAAAGTCAACTTACAAAAATCAGTAGCCTTTCTGTGCAAGACCAACAAATACACTAAAATCATGAATATATTCATATTTACAATAACATCAAAGACAATAGACTCCCACAATATAAACTTCAAATATATAAAGAAAGGGTTGAGAAAGGAACTAGAAAGTGAAAAGGTCTAATTTGTTCATGCATTGGTAGAATTAATATTATGAGACTGGCCATCCTACCAAAAGTGATTTAAAGACTCAGTGGAATCTCAATATAAATACCCAAAAATTTAGTCAAAGAGGAAAAAAAATTCCTAAAACTCATATGGAAAAAAGTAACCCCAAATAGTGAAAGTAATTCTGAGAAAAATAATAATAGTGGAAAGATTACTCATAAAGACTTCAAGTTATATTATACAGCTAAAGTAATAATAATACTTTAAAAAATTTAATGTAATAGAACAAAAACAGACATGTTGATTAGTAGAACAGAAGACCCAAATATGAGTACTTGAAAATACATCATTCTGATATTTGAGGAGAAGGCAAAATTATATACTAAAGAAAAATAGCTTAGGGAAACAACACCCTTCACAATAGTCACAAAATAATATAAAATACCTTGGTCTGACTTGGCAAGTGAAAGATCTGTATGACAAGAACTTCAGGTCTCTGAAGAAAGAAATTGAGAAGATCTTAGAAGATGGAAAGATATCTCATACTCATGGATTGATGGCCATCTTGCCAAAAGCAATATACAGATTTAATGCAATCTCCATCAAAATTCCAACTCAATTCTTCAGAGCTAGAAAAAGCAACTTGAAAATTCATCTGGAATAACATAAAACCTAGGAGAGCAAAAACTATTCTCAAAATAAAAGAACTTCTGGTGGAATCATCATCAAGCTGTACTACATAGCAGTTGTGATAAAAACTGCCTGGTATTGGTATAGTGACAGGCAGGTAGAGAAATGGAGTAGAATTTAAAACCCAGAAATTAACCCACACATATATGATCATTTGATCTTTGACAAAGGAGCTCAAACCATGGAAAAAAGACAGCATTTTCAACAAATGATGCTGGCTCAACTGGTGGTTAGCATGTAGAAGAATG
>JADRCD010181912.1:0-11361 GCA_019843815.1 Montemys delectorum
ATTGCTCTGTAGTACAGCTTAAGGTCCGGGATTGTGATTCCACCAGAGGTTCCTTTATTGTTGAGAATAGTTTTGGCTATCCTGGGTCTTTTGTTGTTCCAGATGAATTTGCAAATTGCTCTTTCTAAGTCTGTGAAGAACTGAGTTGGAATTTTGATGGGGATTGCATTGAATCTGTAGATTGCCTTCAGTAAGATGGCCATTTTTACTATATTAATCCTGCCAATCCATGAGCATGGGAGATCTTTCCATCTTCTGAGGTCTTCTTCAATTTCCTTCTTCAGAGACTTGAAGTTCTTGTCAAACAGATCTTTTACTTGCTTAGTTAGAGTTACACCGAGGTATTTTATATTATTTGTAACTATTGTGAAGGGTGTTATTTCCCTAATTTCTTTTTCTGCCTGTTTATCCTTTGTGTAGAGGAAGGCCTCTGATTTGTTTGAGTTAATTTTATATCCAGCTACTTTGCTGAAGTTTTTTTTATCAGGTTTAGGAGCTCTCTGGTGAAATTTTTGGAGTCACTTAAGTATACAATCATATCATCAGCAAATAGTGATAATTTGACTTCTTCCTTTCCAATTCATATCCCTTTGATCTCCTTTTGTTGCCTAATTGCTCTGGCTAGGACTTCAAGTACAATATTGAATAGGTAGGGAGAGAGTGGGCAGCCTTGTCTAGTCCCTGATTTTAGTAGGATTGCTTCAAGTTTCTCTCCATTTAGTTTGATGTTGGCTACTGGTTTGCTGTATATTGCTTTTACTATGTTATTCCTGATCTTTCCAAGACTTTTATCATGAAGAGATGTTGGATTTTGTCAAGTGCTTTCTCAGCATCTAATGAGATGATCATATGGTTTTTTTTCTTTGAGTTTGTTTATGTAGTGAATTACGTTAATGGATTTCCATATATTAAACCATCCCTGCATCCCTGGAATGAAGCCTACTTGATCATGGTGGATGATCGTTTTGATGTGTTCTTTGATTCAATTTGCAAGAATTTTGTTGAGTATTTTTTGCATCGATACTCATAAGGAAAATTGGTCTGAAATTTTCTTTCTTTGTTAGGTCTTTGTGTGGTTTAGGTATAAGAGTAATTGTAGCTTCATAGAACGAATTGGGTAGAGTACCTTCAGTTTCTATTTTGTGGAATAGTTTGAGGAGTATTGGTATTAGATCTTCTTTGAAGGTTTGATAAAACTCTGCACTAAACCCATCTGGTCCTGGGCTTTTTTTGGTTGGGAGACTATTAATGACTGTTTCTATTTCATTAGCAGATATGGGACTGTTTAGATCGTTGATCTGATCTTGATTTAACTTTGGTACCTGGTTTCTCTCTAGAAAATTGTCCATTTCATCCAGGTTTTCCAGTTTTGTTGAGTATAGGCTTTTGTAGTAGGATCTCATGATTTTTTGGATTTCCTCAGTGTCTGTTGTTATGTCTCCTTTTTCATTTCTGATCTTATTAATTAGCTTGCTGTCTCTGTGACCTCTAGTTAGTCTGGCTAATGGTTTATCTATTTTGTTGATTTTCTCAAAGAACCAGCTCCTGGTTTGGTTGATTCTTTGTATAGTTCTTTTTGTTTCTATTTGGTTGATTTCAGCCCTGAGTTTGAATATTTCCTGCCTTTGACTCCTCTTGGGTGAATTTGCTTTTTTTTGTTCTAGCACTTTCAGGTGTGCTGTCATAAGCTCTCTCCAGTTTCTTTTTGGAGGCACGTAAAGCTATGAGTTTTCCTCTTAGGACTGCTTTCATTGTGTCCCATAAGTTTGAGTATGTTGTGGCTTCATTTTCATTAAACTCTAGAAAGTCTTTTATTTCTTTCTTTATTTCTTCCTTGACCAAGTTATCATTGAGTAGAGTGTTGTTAAGCTTCCATGTGTATGTGGGCATTCTATTGTTTATGTTGTTATTGAGGAGCAGCCGTAGTCCATGGTGATCTGATAGGATACAAGGAATTATTTCAATATTCTTGTATCTGTTGAGGCATGATTTGTGACCAATTTCTATGGCCAGTTTTGGAGAAGGTACCATGAGGTGCTGAGAAGAAGATATATCCTTTTGTTTTAGGGTAAAATGTTCTATAGATATCTGTTAAATCCATCTGTTTCATAACTTCTGTTAGTCTCACTGTGTCTTTGTTTAGTTTCTGTTTCCATGATCTGTCCATTGCAGAGAGTGGGGTGTTGAAATCTCCCACTACTATTGTGTGTGGTGTAATGTGTGCTTTGAGCTTTAGTAAAGTTTCTTTTATGAATGTAGATGCCCTTTGATTTGGAGCATAGATGTTCAGAATTGAGAATCCATCTTGGTAGATCATACCTTTGATGAATATGAAACGTCACTCCTTATCTTTTTTGATCACGTTAGGGTGAAAGTCGATTTTATTCGATATTAGAATGGCTACTCCAGCTTTTTTCTTGGGACCATTGGCTTGGAGAATTGTTTTCCAGCCTTTTATCCTAGGTAGTATCTGTCTTTGTCACTGAGGTGGGTTTCCTGTATGCAACAAAATGTTGGGTCCTGTTTACATACTCAATCTGATAGTCTATGTTTTTTTTATTGGGGAATTGAGTCCGTTCATATTAATAGATATTAAGGAAAAGTAATTGTTGCTTCCTGTTATTTTTATTGTTAGAGCTGGAATTCCATTCATGTGGCTATCTTCTTTTAGTTTTTTTTTTTTTTTGGAAGATTACACTTTTGCTTTTTCAGAGATGTAGTTCTCCTCCTTGTGTTGGAGTTTTCCATTTATTATCCTTTGAAGGGCTGGATTTGTGGAAATATATTGTGTGAATTTGGTTTTGTCATGGAATACTTTGATTTCTCCATCTATGGTAATTGAGAGTTTTGCTGGGTATAGTAGTCTGGGTTGGCATTTGTGTTCTCTTAGGATCTGTATGACATCTGCCCAAGATCTTCTAGCTTTCATAGCCTCTGGTGAGAAGTCTTGTGTAATTCTGATAGGCCTGCCTTTATATGTTACTTGCCCTTTTTCCCTTACTGCTTTTAGTATTCTTCTTTGTTTTGTGTATTTGGTGTTTTGACTATTATGTGGCGGGAGGAATTTCTTTTCTGGTCCAGTCTATTTGGAGTTCTGTAGGCTTCTTGTATGTTCATGGGCATCTCTTTCTTTAGGTTAGGGAAGTTTTCTTCTATAATTTTGTTGAAGATATTTACTGGCCCTTTAAGTTTGAGGTCTTCACTCTCTTCTATACCTATTATCCTTAGGTTTGGTCTTCTCATTGTATCCTGGATTTCCTCGATGTTTTGGGTTAGGAACTTTTTGCATTTTGCATTTTCTTTGACTGTTGTGTCAATGTTTTCTATGTTATCTTCTGCCCCTGAGATTCTCTCTTCTATCTCTTGTATTCTGTTGGTGATACTTGCATCTATGTTCCTGACTTCTTTCCTAAGAGTTCTAACTTCAGAGTTGTCTCTCTTTGTGATTTCTTAATTGTTTCTACTTCCATTTTTAGGTCCTGGATGGTTTTGCTCAATTCCTTCACATGATTGTTTGTGGTTTCCTGCAATTCCTTAAGAGATTTTTGTGTTTCCTCTTTAAGGGCTTCTACTTGTTTACTCATGATCTCCTGTAATTCTTTATGGGATTTTTTTTGTTTCCTCTTTAAGGGCTTGTACCTCTTTACCTGTGTTCTCCTGTATTTCTTTAAGGGAGTTGTTCATGTCCTTCTTAAATTCCTCTCACACCATCATGAGATATGATTTTAGATCCAAATCTTGCCTTTCTGGTGTTTTGGGATATCCAGGACTTGCTGTGGTGGGGAGTACTAGGTTCTGATGAAGGCAAGTAGTCTTGGTTTCTGTTGGTAGGATTCTTGCATTTGCCTTTCGCCATCTGTTGATTTCTGGTGTTAGATGTTCTTACTGTCTCTGACTAGAGCTTGTTCCTCCTGTGTAAGCCTGTGTCAGTACTTCTGGGAGATCAGCTCTCCTCTGGTAAATCCGGGGCGCAGATGGAGTCCCTGGGTTAAAGCACTCCCTCGAGGCAGGCTCTCCACTTGAAGGGAAGGGACAGAGAGGGTTGCTGATCTACCGCTTCACTCAGAGGCTGAGGGGATCCTCGGTTTTAACAATTTTTTAATCTGTGGATATCAAATTAGTAGAAAGTCAAGTGGCCTACTGTGTCCCCACCCTCTTCTGACTCAAGGTTTCCCTATATAGCCTAGGCTAACCTGAAACTTGTGATTCTCCTGCCTTAGGCTCTTTCTTCTGGTATTTGAGACTTGTACCACCACATCTGGGTTACTACTTTTAATTAATGTATTTAACTAAAACATAAAAACAAAATTAGACATTTGTGGGATACAATGTAATGTTCTGGTTTTGATTGGTTGGTTTTGTTTGTTTTTGTTGTTGTCCTTTTGAGTCAGGGATTCTCTGTGTAACAGCCCTGGCTGTCCTGGAACTCATTTTGTAGACCAGGCTGGCCTCAACCTCACTGAGATCCACCTATCTTTGCTTACTGAGTGCAAGATTAAAGGTATGCACCACCACCACACCTAGCATAATGTCTTCACATATGTATACATTGTGTAAGGTTCAAGTTAGGGTAAATACATCTCCTCAAACAGTTATCATTTCTTTATGTTAAAAATATTCAGAATACTCATGGGGTAGTTGGGGAGAGTTGGCCCCACCCATCACTTGCTGCAGCACTTGGGAGCAGGGTGAGAGGGGTTGAGGTGGGAACACCCATACCTTACCTGGGCAGCATGGTAGAACTGGCTCTGGTGGTATGGGAGAGCTGGCCTCTGGGTGTGAGAGCAGGAAAGCTGGTCCCAGTACTGAAGAGCTGGCTTCACCCCTCACTTGGGCAAAGCGTAAGAGTTGGCCTTAGTGGTGAGGTTGTGGGCCAGCTGGCAAGCTAAACAACTCAGCTAGCACTCAGGCCCAGGGCTTTGAATTAGCCAACCAGCAGTTTATAGATCTACTCGCTAACCCCGTCCAAAAGCCCCAGTCTCTCCCCTGCCTACTCTCTTGTCCTCTCCAACCCAGAAGTTCTGTCTACTCACCCAGTGATTGGCCCCTTTATTCATTAGGGGAATGGTTCACAAGAAGACACCTAAGTACCCCATTCCAGATAACCCCTCCTGGGAAAGTAGAATTAACATCAAAATAGAAGCCCCACCAGGGCCATCCAGCACATGTGTCCTGGCCAGTCTCCCTGCTCCATCTGGCTGCCTTCAACACTCTCTCTACAGATGCTGGAGACTTTCGGACAGATTGATTGGCCACTTCTAGTGGAAAGTCACATACAATGCGACAACGTAGGAGCTAGCCCTTCCTCTCCAGCTTTACCCCAGCCTGTTACTTTGGAGAATGTACCAGTTTAAGAGGCCAATTCTAGAAACACGTCAGGGGATGCTATACAATGGGTTCTCCTAAACGTTTGAACCTGTAAACTCCTAAGAGCTCACTCAAACCTTGATGGTTGGCTAAGTGAGGCTTAAGAATCTGGAGACTGTACTTGTTTTTGCGAAACTCTTGGCTAGATGAGATATACAGAAGAGCCAGCGTGGCTTACTACAATTCCCCCCCCCCCCACCTTTCCAGCAATGCACCAAGCAGAATAGCTGTGTGTGTGCTTGAATACTGGGGCCCAGCACAGGAGACAGTGCAATGATAAAGAACTGGAGAAGGGTCTGTGAACATTCTTACATGGGTTGAGCAAGTATATTGGCCTACTAGAGTCGTCATGCATGGTGACAGTAAGGAGCCTAACTTGAGTGTAGAAGAGAGCCCACGTCTGAAGGGCCAAGGTCCTAGCCAGGCAGATGCTAAGTCTGTAGACTGAGGTAAGGAGTAAATAGAGAGAGCACTAGGTCAGACATGAGAGTTCGAGGCCAGAAGAGCCAGGTGTGCTATGGGTCAGACAGTATGAAGTATGGAAGTAAGCATGTACTGAAGCTTGCCATGTGGCGTTTCCAGCAAGCATCTCCAGCCTGTTTTTCTCTGTGGGATCCAGTATAATATAATACCATCGTGTGCAGGACCTTTCCTTCTCTCAGCCCCCTAAATCAGACAGAAGAAACCAGAAATAAGAATTTTCTGACTCGACAATTATTAACAGAGAGCAGTCAGCCTTCATAACCTGAGGTTTGATTATCAGATAGGATCTGGGAACTGGAAGAGTCAAGTTTGAAGGTCACCATTGATCATTTACAATAGCAGGAGTACAGTGGGCAAGCGGTCCTCCAAGCCACGCTTCCTTCAGGAAGGTTCCTCCCCGGTGCTCGTAAATAAACAGCCCAGGCCTGCGTGCCGGAATCCTCATTGGCACTTGCACCATCTTGCTTCCTCTCCCCTTCTCATTTCCTTATAGATCTTGTCACATTCCAGAAGCAACCCCAGTGTGACAGTCTAGAAATGTGCACCTGTGGCTGAGAGCCTTGTTCTGGGATTTATGTTCCAGAATGACAAGGTGGACTTCTCTTACAACCGCCTCGCTGACCCCAAGTTTTCATTCTATGACAAGACTTTGGTGGAAGCAGTGAAGAGTGAAGACCCGCTAGTCTACTTGTTCTTCCTCTGCCTCTCACTGTGCCACACGGTGATGTCAGAAGAGAAGGCGGAAGGTGAGCAGGGGCCTCATGGAAGGATGTCATCTTCCCATGTCAGGCCTGGTTGAAAGTAGGTGAAAGGATTTGAACAGTCTGACCTGGGAAAGAGCTTTCTAACAAGGGAGCACTCCCAGCTGTGGGGTGCTGAGCACTGCAAGCAGTAAGGAGAGAATAACCTCTTGGTTTAGGGAAAGAGTCAGTCACTGATAACGGATCCATCTGATCAGTCCCACTGCCTTTGACAAGGCTTCCTGAGGGCTGAGTTGTCTTCTTGTCCCTTACAATGTAAGTGACACCACATGTCTTAGTTTCTTTAGTAACCAAATATGGCAAAGTCCATTAATTTACCCAAACTATTTTTATAATCATAAATGAAAAATAACTTTATTTACTATTAAATTTTTAAGGTTTTAAAAATTTGTTAGTATTACTTTAAGTGTATGCATGTTTTGCCTGCGTGCATGTCTGTGTATCACTTATCTATCTGCTGCTTGTAGAGGTCAGAAGAGGAGGTACAGGTGGTTGTGAAGCACCAAGTGGGTGCTAGGAATAGAACCAGGGTCCTCTGGAAGAGCAGCCTGTGCTCTTAGCTGCCGAGCCATCCCTCCAGCCCTAAGAATTCTTACAAACAAGTCTTTAGGCTTCCAAATGAATCATATTCTCTCAAGTCAATACAGTTACTATTCCCAGTAACACTGTGTTTGTGTATCACTTCACAGTTTTACAATCACTTCTGTGTTTATCATCCATAATCTTTACTTACAGCATCATCTGAGACAGGCAGACGGGGGAAAATGGCCCCAGCTTTACTGAGGATGCTAACGCTAAAAAGCAATCAAGTTACTTCCTTAAAATCTTATAGTGAGAAGGACAGAGATAAGATCCCACATCTCATGTCCCCTGGCCCTGCAAGCTCCCACCCCATCACACCTCCGTGGGACTGCCATCCCAGCAAGCAGCTGTTTAAAGCAGAAAGCATAGTGTTTGTTGTTCAACAGATGCATCCAAGTCTGACTTAAAATTATGTTCACCTACCTCATTCACAAAGATAAGTCTCTGGTGATGCCTTTTTAAAAAGCAGAAGAAAGGATACTTCAGAAAATAATCCAGCACCTCAGGTGTAATAGTCTTAGAAAAGAGTTTCAAAACTTCTGAGTAGTCATTAGAGAAAGACTGATCACCATCTGAGGGCCAGCCAAAGGGGCGCAACACTCACAAGTATTCTGCGTTATTTACTAAATCATCCATTTTCAACTCAATTTCCCTCCACCAAGATTCGTTGCTCTGGACTCAGTATATTTGAGTGGGACCCGGGAGCTGCTCCTTGAGCCATCTTTGCCCACTGCAGTTCCAGAGCAGCCACCTGCTCTGCTTGTGTGTGCTACATACACCCTGTGGTCAGACTAACAGAAGGTTGTTGGGGTTATTGGAAATAGAAATAGATTTGCATGTTCTACATGGCCTGGCCTTTAAGAGCTCAGCATGTAAGGAAATTTTAAAGACTTATGTCATCTTCTGGGCTCCTTTATGTCAGCCACTGGAGACGTGGTTTCACTTCTGGGTGGACTCTCGTTGCTCATCTCTGTTGGCTCTGTTGCTTTTCTCTCTGTCAGGTGAGCTGGTGTACCAGGCTCAGTCACCAGATGAAGGTGCCCTGGTTACAGCCACTAGGAACTTTGGCTTTGTATTCTGCTCCCGCACACCTGAGACCATCACCGTGATCGAAATGGGGAAAATCCGAATTTACCGCCTACTAGCTATTTTGGACTTCAGCAATGAGCGCAAGAGGATGTCTGTTGTTGGTGGGTGCTCCTTCCAAGTCAGTCAGTTTTTTCTCGTCTGTCCTTTGCATGTTGACTTTCTGTTTCATCTACACACAAATTCCTTTTCCCACTCACATGACTTCTCTCACATGTTTTGCCTCAAATATACACACTTTATCTCTCATGTCCTTTAAATTGCCTCCTATGCATAAATAGGGGTTACTATAAGTGCTGTGTCCTTCCTCTAGTTTTTCTGCTGGAGACTTACCAGCATCTTCAAGTCCGAGTAAGGACAGAAAAATGAATTCCTAAGTCCTGAATGTGGCATAAGAGATGGGAGCAAGGGGTTGGTAGAGTGCTTGCCTAGCAAGCTCAAGGCCCTCCCTGGATTCGGTCCTCAGCTTTGGGGAAAAAAAAAAAAAGGACAAAATAACAAAAAGGGTTGGGAGCAAATAATATAGTTGGCCCTCTTCACCCTCGGATTCAGCCAACTATAGATCAAAAAAATTTTTTAAAGATTTATTTATTATTATATGTAAATATGTATAAGTAGCTGTCTTCAGACTCACCAGAAGAGGGCGACAGATCATGGATGGTTATGAACCACCATGTGGTTATTGGGATTTGAACTCAGGACCTTCAGAAGAACAGTCAGTGCTCTTAACAGCTGAGCCATTTCTCCAACCCCCTTTTTTTGGTTTTTTGAGACAGGGTTTCTCTATATCACCCTGGCTGTCCTGGAACTGACGCTATAGACCAGGCTGGCCTCGAATTCAAAAATCTGCCTGCCTCTGCCTCCCAAGTGCTGGGATTAAAGGTGTGCACCACCACTGCCCGGCAATCAAAAATATTTTTAAAAAACAGTTGTGAATTTTCTCTCTGGTGACTTTCTAAGGCAGGACTAGCCAGGAGGCACAGGCCTCAGAAGTGGCAGGGCAGCTGGGACAGGATCCTTTCTACCTCTATCTACACCTAGACAGGACAGCGGACCCATAGCACTCTCTGCCCCTTCCCTCACAAGCAGAGAGCTTGTCTCCAGGAAATGCTCTGACCCAGGGACTCAGGAGAGAAGACTGATCCACAGCCCTCTGCACACAGGTCTTACCAGAGGAGAGCTGATCTCCCAGAAGTGCTGACACAGGCTTACAGACCCACAGGAGGAACAAGCTCCAGCCAGAACATCTAACACCAGAGATCAACAGATGGTGAAAGGCAAACACAAGAATCTTACCAACAGTAACCAAGACTGCTTGGCTTCATCAGAACCTAGTACTCCCACCACAGCAAGTTCAGGATATCCCAAAACACCGGAAAAGCAAGATTTGGCTCTAAAATCATATCTCACAATGGTGATAGAGGAATTTAAGCAGGACATGAATAACTCCCCCAAAGAAATACAGGAAAACACAGGTAAACAGGTTCAAGCCCTTAAAGAGGAAACACAAAAATCCCTTAAAGAATTACAGGAAAGCACAACCAAACAGGTTAAGGAATTGAACAAAACCATCCAGGACCTAAAAATGGAAGTAGAAACAGTTAAGAAATCACAAAGAGAGACAACTCTAGAGACAGAAATCCTAGGGAAAAAAGTCAGGAACCATAGATTCAAGCATCACCAACAGAATACAAGAGATAGAAGAGAGAATCTCAGGGGCTGAAGATACCATAGAAAACATTGACACAATGATCAAAGAAAATGCAAAAAGCTCCTAGCCCAGAACATCCAGGAAGTCCAGGACACAATGAGAAGACCAAACCTAAGGA
The DNA here is from genome assembly GCA_019843815.1 of Montemys delectorum. Taxonomy (NCBI): domain Eukaryota; kingdom Metazoa; phylum Chordata; class Mammalia; order Rodentia; family Muridae; genus Montemys; species Montemys delectorum. Next base: position 10,109 of record JADRCD010181912.1, read on the forward strand.
TAATAGATATAGAAGAGAGTGAAGACTCACAAGGTAATGGGCCAGTAAATATCTTCAACAAAAGTATAGTAGAAAACTTTCCTAACCTAAAGAAAGAGATGCCCATGAACATACAAGAAGCCTATAGAACTCCAAATAGACTAGACCAGAAAAGAAATTCCTCCCGACACATAATAGTCAAAACACCAAATGCACTAAACACAGAAAGAATTTTAAAAGCAGTAAGGGAAAAAGGTCAAGTAACATATAAAGGCAGGCTTATCAGAATTACGCCAGACTTCTCACCAGAGACTATGAAAGCTAGAAGATCCTGGGCAGATATCATACAGATCCCAAGAGAACACAAATGCCAGCCCAGGCTACTCTACCCAGCAAAACTCTCAATTACCATAGATGGAGAAAACAAGATATTCCATGACAAAACCAAATTTACACAATATCTTTCCACAAATCCAGCCCTACAAAGGGTAATAGATGGAAAACATCAACATGAGGAGCAAAACTACACCCCAGAAGAAGCAAGAAGGTAATCTTTCAACAAATCCACACAAACCTAATTCCACCTCTTACAACAAAAACAACAGAAAGTGACAATTACTTTTTCTTGGTATATTAATATAAAAATTAATATTACCAACATATCCTAATCTACTGAAATACAATAATATGAGGAATTAGAAATTTGTTGATTGTCATCCAATGGTCTCTCTAATTTGGTAACTGGAGAAATAGGTCCAATATTGTACAATCTATATACACTTTCAGCTTGTTTGTTTGTGACAGTGTCTTGCTGTGTACAACATAAGGGTCTTGAAATCTTGCTTCTCCTATCTCAGCCTCTCTATTAGTAGTATTGTTTATTTCATGTCTTTACACTATATTATGGTTTTCAGAACAGCTTATATATTTCAAAAGTATTTATATACCCAAAAGAAACATAGCTAATTAACTAGGGAGGTTGCTTGTAAGAGAACAACAAAGAGTGAGACTGAATGCTTTGCTTGATGTTTGTAACTCTTATATCAAGTTTGAAGAAGAGTACTTTATAAGTTACTCTTTCTCTGAGATGAATGCTTTTCCAAATTATCACAGCTAATGAACCAAATTCTTACCCTCACCTAATGTCTGTGACACACTCCAAGCAGAACTATTGTTCATTGAAACAGTTGGTGAATGACTTTATGGATAGACCATCTTAATACATACACCATTTCTTTTTTTTTTCTTTTTCTTTTTTCTTTTTTTTTTTTTTT
>JADRCD010181914.1:0-10001 GCA_019843815.1 Montemys delectorum
CAGTTGTCAAACTCTATGGGTGCGTATTAGTGCCTTTTCTGTTGCTGTGATAAAATGTCTAAGGTATTGTAGAAAAATTTAACACCAAACCAGGGTTTTTATCCCACCTTTAGCCATTTATTTTCCAGGTAAAAGGCACACAACCTTTATATTTGTAATAAGCCTTATTCAGCACAAAAGATCGGCTAATATCTATCCTCTATGCAATTATGTCTATTTCCAAGCCAATAATTTTATCATATAATTTGCCTTGTTTCATCTGGGCTTCACTTAACTACAATTAGTCATCCCATCTGACCATTATTTTTTCTTGACCTAAGCTAAGGCTGCTTTTTTCTGTTTACTTTGTTCTCCTCTGCCCCCAAGTTGAGCATCCCTAAGCCCTGTCTATGTCTCTTCTGCCCAGCTATTCATTGTTGCCATCTTTTTTTTTTCTTTTTTTTTTTTTTTTTTTTTTTTTTTTTTGGTTTTTCGAGACAGGTTTTCTCTCTGTAGCCCTGGCTGTCCTGGAACTCACTCTGTAGACCAGGCTGGCCTCGAACTCAGAAGTCTGCCTGCCTCTGCCTCCCAAGTGCTGGGATTAAAGGCATGCGCCACGACAGCCCGGATGATTGATATCATCTTTATTCATCAATTGAAAGTAACTTGAGAGCAAGGTCCCATAGCTTCACTTGGTCCTGTGTATGGTCCTTCTCTTCACTGGGGCCACCAGGATTTATGGTCCTGCACTTAGCATTACAAATTACATAGCCACAAACCAACCCTCAACATGAAGGCAAGTTTTAAAAATGTTCAAATTGCCTTATGGTTCGAAAGGGATATGGGTACACCATGAAAGTGATGAAAATGTTAGGGCAACAAGTGTCATATGTGGCAGCTAAAGAAGGGACTCTGTACTGGCTGGTTTTGTGTGTCAACTTGACACAGGCTAGAGTTATCACAGAGAAGGGAGCTTCAGTTGGGGAAGTGCCTCCATGAGACCCAGCTGTGGGGCATTTTCTCAATTAGTGATCAAGGGGGTAGGGCCCCTTGTGGGTGGTGCCATCTCTGGGCTGGAAGTCTTGCGTTCTATAAGAGAGCAGGCTGAGCAAGCCAGGAGGAAGCAAGCCAGTAAGGAACTTCACTCCATGGCCTCTGCATCAGCTCCTGCTTCCTGACCTGCTTGCGTTCCAGTCCTGACTTCCTTTGTGATAAATAGCAATGTGGAAGTAAGCCAAATAAACCCTTTCCTCCCCAACTTGCTTCTTGGTCATGATGTTTCTGCAGGAATAGAAACCCTGACTAAGACAGACTCCCAAGCTCCTGAGAAGGGTTGATTTCTCTCCCTTCAATCCTCTATACTTGCTTTCTGTTACATATGCCGGTTCATGATAAAGAAAAACTCTATGGGAAAAAGCGTTGAGATTCCACAACCTCTGGGTTATACTAACGAATGCTTATGCAATTAGAATATCATGAGTAAAATTTTCTTTTTTCATCAACTTCTTTAAATTTTAATTGTGAGACTTGTCTGTGTCTCTGTGTGAGTATGTGCATGTGTGTGCCAATTTACAAGAAAATGAAGTTGTATCATCTTATAGCAGGAGTTATAGAAAGTTGTCAGTCAAAACCTGACCTTGTTTCTGGAAATGAACTTTTATTAGTTTCTTGGCCATGTCTCTAGCCATCTACATATTTTAAAGTATTTTATATTATCTTGATGTGACGAAACAAAAAAATTATACAAGAGAAAACCCTATCCATGTTAATGAACTCATTATAGACAGTAGACATCACAGATGTCTTGATTTCAGGAAGCACATCCTGTCTCATCTCTTCTTCCTCATAATCTGGAAGGAAGGAAGTTCTTCCCCATGTTCACTCAAGTGTTGTAGTAGAGAAAACCAATTGTGGTTGTGGTTTTTATTTTCAGACATTCGGAATAGGTAATAAAGTTTGTTCTATGCCTTTCAAATCCATTTACAGATGTTCATTAGGTGATCCTTGGGTTCTGTCTATGACTTCTGTTCACCTTTAATCCCACTTTGCTTGGTGATAGGTAATTTTCTACTGCAATGAGTTGAATTGGATACTCATCTTCTAAGTGGTCCATTGTTCATTTAAATACGAGGGTATGGGTGATCGTACATTTCCAGTAAGGTTGCTGGTGACAGCATGTTAGGTACTGTTTTATGTTTCATTTTTCACCAATTCTTTTGAGATGTTGTTGTTTGTTATCTAGCCTGGATTTGGTGTCAGTCATTAGTCAGGTTTATGTTTTAACTCTTGATACTCATGTGTCATCCTTTTGAGTACAAGTCCAGAGATAGAAGATGTACACTCAGTGTGTTAATGTTTCATCAACACATTTTAATAATGCTAATTTTATGATACTTAGTAGGTGGAAATAAGAAAGAACAATAAATACCTGAGGTGTAAACCCAAAGCTTCATATTCATCTATCTCATAGAGATGGAATATTGTAGAATATTCATCAATCAACTGTATATCTCAGAACATAGCTTGCTATGCCATGTGCATGCATATATTATTTGGCAGTCAAAGCGAGTCATTGTCTGTGAGTTATACAATTGGTACTTCACTTGAAATACTGTTTTCTAAGGAAATTATCTGCAGGCATAGGATGATGTAAGTACAGCAAGGTTTATTTTAATTTTTTTTACAGTAAGTTGTGTTTAATGTGATGATGGGTTTTTAGGTCACCACAAGTATGAGGAGACTGGAAGACAACTTTGTGGCTTATAGTTCTGGCCATCCTATGGAGATCAAGGTCAGGTTGGCAGCCTTGCTCACCACAGACATTTCCACTGGCCTTGTCACTGATCCTCAAATGAGATTAGTAAAAGATTACATCAGTAAAATACTGTCTTCTTTTCAGATTGTAAACAGATTGTCATCTAAGGTTGGAGAAAAGCAGGGCAAATTGAAAAATAAGAAAATAAAACATGGGCGGTGGTGGCGCACACCTTTATTCCTAGCACTTGGGAGGCAGAGGCAGGCGGATTTCTGAGTTCAAGGCCAGCCTGGTCTACAGAGTGAGTTCCAGGACAGCCAGTGTTACACAGAGAAACCCTGTCTCGAAAAAAACCAAAAGAAAAAAAATAAAACATTACTATGTGTCCCTTTGCAGTGCGGAAGTTCAGTCTTAGAAGGAAACACTTAAGATATATAGTAGGCATGCTGCTGCTAGAATGCTTCAGCCTAGCTCATTAGGGTAGTTGTGACACAGGCTCTAACCCTAACAGGGGTCTCCCATCACATGCAGCCCTCCTGCCTAAAACTCCACTGTCTTCCAACTAAGAACAATATTGTTTTCTTTTATCATGGCATCTGTTATATTTTACCAGAACTAGGGCAGAGGTCTGTCCTTATTCTACAGATGGTGAAACTGAAGTTCACAGAGTTAAGTTACTTCTGAATCTACTTAAGTGGACCTGCTCATCTTATACATGCTGTAATTCTAATGCACTAGTAATTGAAGTCGAAGCCACCTAAACCAGGGATGGTGGCATATACCTATATTCTTGGTGTCTAGAAAGTGAGGACACAGCCGGGCAGTGGTGGCACCTGCCTTTAATCCCAGCACTTTAGAGGCAGAGGCAGGCAGATCTCTTAGTTCAAGGCCAGCCTGGTCTACAGAGTGAGTTCCAGAGCTATACAGAGAAACCCTGTCTCAAAAAACAAACAAACAAACAAAAAAACAAAAAAACAAAAAAAGAAGATGCATAAGAACAAATTTTAAATTAAAAAATCACCAGACAATATAGCAGTCCATTGAAGTGGGCATTGTTTTAGTAGATAGAGGTCCAGTTCCCAAGACTACCTGGTTGGTAACTATCTCTGGGAGGGATGTAATGCCCCCTTCTGGCCCCTGGGATTACTGTCCACAGACACAGGCAGGAAAATCATCCACTTATATAAAACAAAAACAAGACTTGAACGAATGTAATTCTCTGCAATGACACAGTCCTGAGACACACAGCATTCAGAACTAGTGAAAATGAATTCTGAGGTTCTAGAAATAATAGTGGCCTTCCTCTGAACCAGGCCACTAATTTTAATGCTCAACATTAAAATCTGTCCTATGTTGGGGTTACAACGGATCAGCACAAGAGTTCACATAAAAACAGTGATGCTGCTAGGTAACCTTGTTGGTTTCTGTATTTGTATTTTCAGTCCTTTGTATTGGAGAGATGTATTGTTGATAACATCTTTCAAACCTATCTTTTTGCTCACATATTATAATTGTAACAGTGGTAGATTTGCTCTTTAAATATCCATCTGTGACTGTGGCTAAACTTCCAGGCTCATGCCCCTATTTAAATTGTTCAAAATACAGTCTGGAGCCTGTTCACAAAACAGCCTTCAGAATGACAGCAATTGTGGAGTACACATTTTGTTCTAGCTTGTCTCATCTTTGAGCAATAACTGGGGCTGAATGTAGGCTGTTACTAAAGAGGAGTTTTTTTGTTTGGTTGGTTGCTTTTGGTTTTGTTTGTTTATTTATTTGTTTGTTTTCGAGATAGGGTTTCTCTGTGTAGTCTTGGCTGTCCTAGAACTCACTCTGTAGACCAGGCTGGCCTCAAACTCAGAAATCAGCCTGCCTCTGTCTCCCAAGTGCTGGGATTAAAGGTGTGTGCCACCACTGCCTGGTTAAAGAGGTTTTTTAAAATAATCTTTTAACTGTGTGGAATAATTTCTTCCAAGTAAGGTATATTAAATTAATTCTAGAACAGCTACTCCCAGTCTAGAATGATATTTCTGAGAAAAGCTCCCCTGGTTGACTTTGGTGGTCTTGATCCATTGTTGCTCCTGAGGGCAATAATGTGTTGTCTTCTTGACTAACCTAGCTAAAATCTTCAGTTAGCTGGCTGTCCCACCACTCAGTTTTACAATTACCCATTTGAGTCATGTTGTCAACTTCCCATCACGGTAAGAGGAAAAGGATGTGGATGTGGACTATGGCTTTTAACTTCAGACCAGAATGAGAGTAGTCTCTTATTGTGTAATTAACAGGGAGAAATATTGTAAGCAGTCAGCTGCTAGAGTTAAAATTATGAAGAAGTTTCTCATTGTGGCATGTGGAAGGATTTTGTATTTTTCAGCATGTATTAATAATTCATGTCAGCCCAGTAGTGGTGTCACATGCCTTTAATCCCAGCACTTTGGAGGCAGAGACAGGTGGATTTCTGAGTTTGAGGTCAGCCTGGTCTACAGAGTGAGTTTCAGGACAGCCAGGGCCATACAGAGAAACAAGGCCTTGAAAAAAAAATCACATCATGTGACTGAATGCAGATCAGATATGTGTGCATGCTTTGTGGGAGGCTACGCTGATCCAGTGAATATTGAATTTATAAGTAAGTACTTGATGTCTTTGCAGATATGTTCTATCCACTTTCACAGTTATTTCATCTCAGAGGTTTAAGATACAGGCCATTGGTTTTAGTTGTGAGTGTTTGTGATGGTTCCTATATGCGTGGCTCAGGGAGTGGCACTGTTGGAGCTGTGGCCTTGTTGGAGGAGGTGTGGCCTTGTTGTTCTGTGCTTTAGTACCCTTGTCCTAGCTGCCTGGGAGTCAGTATTCTGCTAGCTGTCTTCAGATGAAGATGGAGAACCCTCAGCTCCTCCTGCACCATGCCTGCCCAGATGCAGCTATGCTCCCACCTTGATGATAATGGACTGAAGCTCTGAACCTGTAAGCCAGCTCCAATTAAATATTGGCCTTATAACAGTTGCTTTGTCAAAGAGTAAGATTGAATGCTTTGCTTGACATTTGTAAACCTTGTATCAAGTTACCACAGTAAGAGCCAAGATTTTAAGCTCTACTAAATATAAAACAAACAAACAAAAACACTTTATATATTTATGTTCATTTCAGAAAATATTAGTAGTGATGTATTATTTTGAAATATACAGTTAATACATTTGGAGTTATTTAAAATTTATATTGAGACAAACATGTATTTTCAGTACTGCTGTAGGAAAGCATCTACATAAGACTTAAATTGATTGTTGTTTTATATCAAACAACTTTTATAATACTCATTTTTATTGTTATAATATTTTATCAATTTTAAAGAATATGACAAAAAAGATATTGTAGGTATTGTAGGGAGGTCTCTGGGAGGAGTTGAGGTACAAAAGGAAAACAAGAATGTGATTTAATTCTATTTACTTAAAATATGTTTTTAAATGTTAACAAATTCAGATAAATTGAAATCATGTAACTTTTCTCATTATAATGCAATAAAACTTTAAAAAAATAAAAAGTGAAAAATAAAAAAAAAAGAGTTGCTTTGTTCATGGTGTCTGTTCACAGCAGTAAAGCCCTAATACATTTTATGTTTACAGGTCTCAGAAGTTAACAGTGTACCGAGGAGCCTTCTCCTTTTCAAAGGCAGTACAGTTATGTGGATTTTTTTCAGTGATATTTGTCTTAAGAGTCAACAATTGGTTTCACTTTTTATGTAAATCATTTTTTCACCTTAAACCCTAATGTCAGCCCCTCTCCTCCCAGCACCCTCTTACAGCTCCTCTCCACATTCCCTCCTCACCTTCTCCTTTGAGATGGAGAAAGCACTCCTGTGGATGATCCTCAACCCTACTGGCCCCTCAATCTTCCTAGCCCCTCAACCCCCCTACCTTGGACACATCATTTTCTACAGGACTAGGCAGATCCTCTCACTGAGGCCACACAAGTCAGCACAGTTAGGTTAGTGGGATCCACAGGCAGGCATCAAATTCATGGACTGCCACCACTCCAGTTGTTGGAGAACCCACATGAAGACCAAGCTGCACTTCTCTAACATATATGAGACTGGACCTAGGTCCAGTTCACGCTCAAACTTTGGCTAGTTATTCAGTCCTGGGGAGCCATCAAGGTTCCTTTCATGCCAATAGCCATAGTCTTCCCTGCAGCTCCAGAAGTTCAGGGTCATGACACCAGTAAGTGTTAGCTGAGGTGTTTACCACCCCAAGTTTTCTGTTCTTCATGTTTCTTCCCCAAGACAACCTAGGACACTTCACAAGTGAAAAAATTATTTGTGAGCTGGGATGAGCTCCCTAATGGCATATTCAATGCAAAGTATTCATCCCTGAAACCATAAATACACACTCAACAGGATTACACACAGCAGGTTTTATTCATATATTTGTGAATTATTTTTCATACTTAACAAGAAAGATATTGGGAAGACTTTAGGAATGGCTAAAGAAAAGATAAGTAAACACTTTGCCAGATAGATAGCTAGCAGTTAAAATAAACTGGGCATTGTTACAGTAGACAGGGGTCCCATTGCCCAAACTACCTGGTTGCTAACTATCATTGCAAAGTATCTGCTGCTGCTGCCTTCTGGTCTCAAGAGTATGCAGTGCCCAGACGCATGCAAGCAAAATACCCATACATATAAAATAAAATTTAAAAAAGAACAGCTCAACAAACTGGAATTCTCCAAAGTGAAGTCATTGGTTTGAGAAAGAGAGTAGTTGGGGGCAATTGAATTATAATTTTTTCTTGTCCTGTATTGATGCATCTTTGGCCTTCCTCTGAACCAGCTTGCTCAGGAGGAAAAGCTGTCTACTTGGAGATTAGACTAGCTCAGCAGAGTCATTCATGTAAGAGCAGTAACCACAGTAATGTTAGGTGACTTTTCATTGATATTGTCTGAATGTGTTCTGTGTCATTTGTATGTGTAAAAATTGTGTCATTGAAACATCTTTTAAATCTATCATTGAGGGGGGGGGGGCTGGAGAGATGGCTCAACGGTTAAGAACACTGACAGCTCTTCCAGAGGTCTTGAGTTCAATTCTCAGCAACCACATGGTGATTCACAATCACCTGTAATGAGATCTGATGCTCTCTTCTTGCCCCTCTGAAGACAGCTACAATGTACTTATATATAATAATAAATAAATCATTAAAAAAGATAACTAAGGCCTAAAACTTAAAAAGAATGAAAACAGTAGCATATGTGAAATGCAAAATCTGTTTTTGCTTGGTTTTTTCTTTGAGCTGAATACACATTCTTTTTAAAGATATATTTTTAAAATAATTGTTTATTTTGGGGCACTGATTTCCTTATGGAAACAAATATTAATGCTAGAGCAGCTGTACTACAGCCTAGAAAGATGTTTCTGAGAAAAGCTTTAGCACTTACACTCAGGGGTCCTTGATCCCAGTTGTTGCTCCTGGGGAAAATAGCATGTTGTCTTCTTGATTAAGCTAGATTAATTCTTAAATTAGCTGCCTGCACAACCACTCCATTTTAAAATTACCTGATGGACATTTAGTCAATTTTCCATTGCATTAAGAGGGAAGGATTTGTATGTGAAGCATGGATTCTACCTCCTGACAAGAACTGGGGGAGTAGTCCCAGACAATGAGTTCCCTATTTGTCTAATCCAGGCAACATGGTCAGTCCTTGAATCTTATACACACAACCAATAAAAATGCAGTCATCAGCCGGGCGGTGATGGGGCACGCATTTAATCCCAGCACTTGGGAGGCAGAGGCAGGCAGATTTCTGAGTTCAAGGCCAGCCTGGTGTACAGAGTAAGTTCTAAGACAGCCAGGGCTACACAGAGAAACCTTGTATCTAAAAAACAAACAACAATAAAAACAAACAAACAAAAAACACAACTAAAGCCTCAATAGGAGAGAATGCTATAGAAAGGAACATTCCTGCCTATTTTAAGGCAAATTACTTGGGAGGGTCTTGAGGTGTTTGCTGGGTGATTTGAGGTAAAGTCAGCATGGATGGGATTGAGATGCTCCTCAGTAAAGGTGAAAAGTTTTAGCACCCTACACACTTGGCTTGGATCCTGCTACCAATATCACTACATGGAGCTGACCTGTTGTAACCTGCCAAGCATGTAGTAGGGGAGGGTTTTTCAAGACAGAGTTTCTCTGTACAGCCCTGGCTATCCTGGAACTCACTCTGCAGACCAGGCTGTCCTCGATGTCAGAAATCTGCCTGCCTCTCCCAAGTGCCAGGATTAAAGGCGTGTGCCACCACCACCCGGTGCAATAAGACATTTGAGAGCTCTTTTGGTGGGCACTCTCTTTGGACTCTATCTCTTTCTCTTGACTTAAAATAACACTGTGGAAGCAGAGGGGTAAGAAATAGCAGGACATGGATGAGACAGGACTTGAGGAAAGAGAGCAAAGGAGCTCTTCATGGGTTTCGATGAGCTCAAGAGAACTATAGACTATGTAAAAGGGCACAGACAAAGAGGATTTCTTAGCAGCTAGCAGTTTAGTTGTACATTCAAGCTTGCAAATAGGTATTTTGCATACAGTTAAGAAAATGAAGTGAGCTCACTAGGCTAGCATGTTTTTACCAAACCTCTCACCTCATTTGTCATTATTGGGAATGCATATTAGAGAAATGTAAAAAAGGTAAAGGTTACAAGAAATAATGTATTATAAATTCTAATTTAAATGTATAAAAATTACTTTTAAATGAAAAATATAATAAATACAGATATAGTTTAGTTATGAGCATTGGCTATTGTTCCAGGTAACATAGGTTGCATTCCCAGAAACCTCATGGCCTCAATCCAGTTGCTATAACTGCAGTCCCAAGGCATACAATACCCTCTTCAGACCACTGTAGGTAATACGTACAGACGTGTCCCAGCAAAAGACTCACATACATTAAAACAAACAAACAAACAAACAAACAAACAAACAAAAGTATAAAATGTGAAATCTTCTACAGCTACGTCACAGCTTTGAGACACTCAGCATTCAGGATGCACTTCTCTCTCTTCCTACAGAGAAGCAGCTGCGGCCTTCCTCAGTAAGAAGAGCAGCCTTATTGTTAGGTTAGACCAGCCTAAGAACAGTAACCACAGTGCTGCTAGGTGATGTTTCCTGATATTTTCTGTATTTGTATTCTCTGTCCATTGTATATTGGAGAGTTGTGGCATTGATACATCTTTTAGATCTACTCTTAGATCATACATTATGGACGAGAAGATAGTTTTACTCGGTAACTCTC